>VUQG01004584.1:0-11650 GCA_015106755.1 Etia nguti
TGGAACGAAAATCATACATGATTCCAAACATTTTTTACAAATAAATAACTGAAAAGTGGGGTGTGCGTAATTATTCAGCCCCCTGAGTCAATACTTTGTAGAACCACCTTTTGCTGCAATTACAGCTGCCAGTCTTTTAGGGTATGTCTCTACCAGCTTTGCACATCTAGAGACTGAAATCCTTGCCCATTCTTCTTTGCAAAACAGCTCCAGCTCAGTCAGATTAGATGGACAGCGTTTGTAAACAGCAGTTTTCAGATCTTGCCACAGATTCTCGATTGGATTTAGATCTGGACTTTGACTGGGCCATTCTAACACATGGATATGTTTTGTTTTAAACCATTCCATTGTTGCCCTGGCTTTATGTTTAGGGTCGTTGTCCTGCTGGAAGGTGAACCTCCGCCCCAGTCTCAAGTCTTTTGTGTGACAAAATGTGGAAAAGTTCAAGGGGGCCGAATACTTTTGCAAGCCACTGTAAAAGCTCTTCCTAAGCCTGTCTTTATGGATCTTAATCATCTGGCTGAAAGTAGACTTTCGAACAGGTCATGACCAGAGAGTGATGGGTCTTGAGGGATTTTCTCAATGTTCCTGAGACCACTCAGTTGTGGGAGTTGTGCAGTTCTTTAAGTGAGGGGAGTGGACAGCTGACTATCAGTTGGGCGACCTGTATGACGCTGCAGCGCTTTTTCTTCTGTGCTACGATGCACAGAGACAGTAGGCCAGGATACTTTCTACTGTGCAGTGATAGTAGGACACGAACAGTTTCTCAGAGATGTTTTTCTTTCTGAGAACCCTCAGAAATTAGAGTCTTTTTTGGGCTTTCTTCACTACCTCAGCATTGTGCATTTCCTAGGTCAGGTTCTGCCTGATGTTGACTCCCAAAAAGCAGAAGTCTCAGACAGGCAACGGTTAGGACAGTCCCCCTTGATGATGAGTGGCACAGTGTCATTTGCCTTCTTGCTGTCCACAATAAGCTCCTTGGTCTTTGTGGTGTTCAGAAGCAAGTTGTTGTTAATTTACCACGCTTTCGCCGCTCCACCTCAGCCCTGTAGACAGGCTCATTCCCTGTGGGAAATGATCCCTTCCACCTTTAAGTCATCGTTAAACTTAACAGTGGTGTTAACTGTGGTGGGCAAAAGTACAGTCTTGTGTGTAGAGGGTGTAGATCAGTGTGTTCAGCAGACAGCCCTGTAGTGAGCCAGTGTAGGGAGTCACGTCTGGACCTCCCTGGTTACTTCTGACTAAAATGTGTTTATCCACTATGACAATGCCTGTTTCACACATAATGTACTAAAGGAATTTAGAAGGCACAGATTTTAAATCCACATGGTTAAACTCCCCAGCGGGGACTGGCCTTCATGTCCATTATCAGTGTGAACTCACAACTGTGCATCTTGAAGAATAGTCAAAAATCCCCATCTTATGGAAAGCCTTCCCAGAAGAGTTGAAGCTGTTATAGCTTCAAAGGATGGGTCGACATCATGTTAAACCATTTTCATTAGGAAGAGGACATCACTCAATTTCATATGTGTGAAGCCGAAGAACCAAATAATTTTGGCAATATAGAGTACATCTGGTTTAATATCCAGATATTTAGCTTTTCAAAGACAGACTATTAGACCACATGTATCTATGTTTATTAACAACTTTAGTTAAAGGAGACTCTGAAAATAGGCTCAAATGTTGGAGTGTTGTTGAAGGAATGGTGTGAAACTAATTTTTACTTCAACCTTTTGTGACCAGGTGCATGCTGAACACTGTAGATGGGCCCTCTGAACAGGTGGAGGACTACTTGTGTGACCCAGAGGAAATGCCTCTGGGGGCCCGCAAGAGCCACCTGCCCTGCCCAGAAGATTGTGTGTTATCAGACTGGGGAGCTTGGAGTCCATGTCCACTGGTAAGGATGACATTTTGCTTTCAGTACTTAATAAGAAGTTGCTAGTTTTCAAAATATGTTGACGTTTTGTTTTGTTTTTTATCTTACATTATTTCTGACATGTTGCCTTTATTAGATAGTGGATAGTTGAAACCAGAGTTAAAGTAGTGGTTTTGAATTCAGAGATCTAGTGAAGAAGAAACAAAGTAACAGAGGAACCCCTCCTGTGTCAACTAAACCCACTCTTAGTGCTTAAAAGGCACTCTGTGAATATGTACATATGTTTGTTGATGGGTGAATGTGTCTTGTGGTGTAAAGGCAGTTGAGTGACTGATAAGAAAGATAAGCATGCTGCATAGAGTGAATTCTAATTTCCCATATGTGTAAATAGATTGGAGCCCAGCAACTAGAGTTTTAAGACTTCTCGGCCATTCAGATTGTGTCTCTTATTTCTTTATAGCTATTGTTTAATGAAGCTGAAACATTTGATGTAGTTTATAGCCTTCCCCTGCTTTGTAGCATCATCATCAGATTCTCAGTGAGTTATCTTAATTACCGGTTGAAAGTCAGCGATTATTGATCCAAATTATTTAATCTAACAAGTTACTGTAATTAACTGATGAGACTGGCAATACAAATGTTCCCAAACCTTGCAGAAAAATGAAATAAATAAATAAATTAAAAATAACTGTGCATTAACCCTCTTAGGTCTAAGTCATCATAGGTGGGAATCCTAACCCTATATTTTGGACAAGGACAAAATTTCACTCATTATTACACAGTCCAGAATGGGATATATAGTATGTGGCTCCATTTAATTTTCCAACAGGAGAGAGTAGGAAAATCTGGCAGCCATTGGTGGGAAAAAGTAAAAGCGCAGCACCAGCATGAGGAGCTAATCAAGGTGGAAATTAAGGTGTTTCCAAACCAGCCAAGACATATAATCTCTGCAGCATATCCTGGGTTAGAATAGTGCTTGCTCCCAGTTGGACTTGTCCAGAACATCTCTCCTAGATGATGCTCAAGAGGTCAGATGCACGAAGGACCTGAAGGATGTTAGTAGTGGCTCTAATTTCAGCCCCTTCAGCATGACCAAGATCTAACCCTGTTTCTAAATTAGAGCCAAGACACCCTTCAGAAGAAGCTAATTTCAACTGTTTGTATTTGTGATCTCATTTTTCAGTCACTACTCAGAGCTTGCGGTCATAGGTGAAGGTAGGAAAATATACTGCCCAGTAAATCAAAAGCCTCTCTTTCACACTCAACTCTCGTGCTACAACAGTAGCATTACTGCATTTGCTGCACGATTCCATCTGTCTCCTCTTTAGTGAATAAGACTCTGAGATACGCAAACTTATGTACTTGGGGCATTAATTCAACCCCACCCCAGGGTAGGCACATTAACTTTTCCCAGGTGAGAACAAAGGATTCAGACTTGGAGCTGCTAATTCTTATCCCATCCACTTTATACTCTGTTGCAAACGCCCTCAGTGTAAGCTTTAGGTAACTGCTTGATGATGCCAACAGAAGCAGCTCATCTCTCCACCTAAAAGTCCAAGAAATGCAGTTGTGTTTCCGATATGATTACAGAATCAATCATCAGCTTGCAACCAAGTGTGTCCCAGTGCCAAATGCACTTATGAAAACCCTCATGCTTGTTATAGACAACCTGTGAACAACAAAGAAGTCCAGTGACAGCGCACCACTCCGGTTTAGGTCAGACAGGATGTTGCTCCCGATCACACTCCACCAGATTTCAGTGTCATTGCTCACATGAGTGCTGAGGTCCCAAGGACAACAAATCAGTCCCCAGATGGGGGACCTTTCAGCTATCAGCCAGATACTCCCAGAAGGCTGTGTACTCTGAGTTGATGTTTGGTGCATAGGGGAAAACAACAGTGAGGACCTGTTCCGTTACCCTAGGGTGTTTTGAAACATCCACGTGAGAAAACTACCAGCAAAAAGAAGTATACCTACCCTAGTTCACTACCTCTTACTGAATGCAACTCCAGAATGGAATAAAGATTAGCCCGTCTCCAGGATACTGGATCCAGAACTTGAGCTGTGCTTTGAGCTGAGCCAAAATATATCTAGCTGGTATTGCTCAGTGTCACGTATTTTTTTTAATGTTAATTCAATTCACTTTTATTTATATGCTGGTAACAACAATCGTGTCAAGACACTTTATATAGTAAGACCCTACATTATTTAAGAGAGAACCACAATGATCAGATGATACTCTATGTGCAAGCACTTAGAGATTGGTGGGAAGTAAGCACTCCTTTTCAACAGGAGCTCTCTGTCAGAACCAGACTCATGGAGGGGCAGTAATCTGCAGTGACCAACTGAGGGTCAAGGGAAAAGAAGAGACAAAAGGTGATGATTAGGTGATGATAAATAGACCACTAATAACAAACAGGACAAGACAGTTAACAATGTGCAAAAGTGCCATATAAACAAGTCAGGAATGAAAAGAAGAAAGGAAGGAATGAAAGTCCAACACCAGTCTCGACGTAGGGCAACATAACAAAGGGATTTTTTGTAAAGCCTAACTATAGGCTTTACAAAAAATCGAAGCCTTTAAAAAACACCCCCCCCCCCAAACTTAGCTGAGTCCACAGACGAGAGACTGGATAGCTAAAAGTTGTACTTCCCATTCTACTTTTGGAAATTCAAGAAACCATAGGTACCATAGGTATGGTAGTTGAATGTGAGTGTGGACAATTGTCTGTCTCTATGCGTACCCCACCTCTTGCATTAATGTAGCTGGGATAGGCTCCAACCCCTCACGACCCTTGAATTGGATAAGCAGAGGAGATTCGATGGATGGATGGATGGAATGAAGGAAGGAAGGAAGGAAACCATAAGTGAACAAAGTGCTCTTTTGGGATGTCATGAAGCCTTGATCATATATTTTGGAGAAGTCCATGACTTATATTTTTGGAAAAATGTGAATAGGTTTTCGTGTGTGCCAATTAAAATGATCATTTTGTCAGTTCTCTGTTGCCAAGACTTGGATTAACTGTGAAATGAAAACAATAGTGTGATTGCTGAGGGTTAGAATTAGAGTTGGGATTATCACTGATGATGACTTTGACCTTTGAAGGTGAAGATGTGAATTAGACCTGATCATTCAGGACTTTGTGTGTGGAAAGAGCAAGCTTAGCTTCCGTTCTGGATTTACAGTTTTTCTCGATCACTTTGGTGCAATTCTGAAAGCAAAAAAGTCATTCTTACTACTGTTAATGCAGTTCTCAAATCAGGAACACATTTCCCCAACCACAATAGCCTTTCCCATAGTTTTAATACAAACTGCTAGTGTTTCTATGCAAGATATGATGCACTTCTCACTTGAATCTCACAACTCATCAAAAGAGTTCAAATTACAGTCAATTTACTTCTGTCTGTCTGTCTGTCACATAGGAACATCAAAAGGCTTTATGTCCCACACTTTTAATGTATGCTTATATAAAACAGTCAGAACCTTTCCCTCTGCTTTTTAGCCATGTAGTGAGAACAGCACCCAGGAGAGGAGTGCTTACCCGCTCCGACAGCCAGGAGAAAAGAAGGAGTGTCCTCCAACTAAAGAGACAGAGCCATGCAAACTCAACAGGAACTGCTTTCACTACACCTACAACATCACTGGTCAGCATTAACCTGCTCAGTCTGCAGTTTTGTTTCCAAAGAAGTTGGGATATTATGTATAATGTTAATGAAAACAATGCAGAATGCAAATCAATGAAATTCTGTTCTTAATATTGATTTAAAGACAGGGGTGGCATGGTGCAGTGTTAAGCACTGCAAATTCAAAGTAAGAACATCCTGGGTTTAAATCCACCGGTGTTCAGTACCCTTCTGTGTGAAGTTACCTGTCCACTTTGTGCCTGCGTGAGTTCTTTCCGGGTACTCCGATTTCCTTTTGCAATCCAAAGACATGTATGTCTAAATCCTCATAGGTGTCAATGTGAGCATCTGCAATTTGTGTGCAATCTTTCACTGAGTGGATGCATACATATTACAGATGCTCACGGATGCATGGATGAATGGAAGGAAGACAAACAGAATGTCAGTTGTTTAAACTGAAACTTTGGACCAGTCATTGAAAAGTATTTTGGGTCAGAAATAAGCAACTTGGGATTAGTACCTTACCCAGGCATACAGACTGGAGCAGCCAGAACCACCAACCTTCAGACTAGTAGATGACCTACTCTCCTACCTCCTGAGCTACAGACACCCCTGTTATGCTGACATTTTGCTAATTAAATGTGTCTCTTCAGAATGGAGTACCTGTCAGCTCAGTGACAAAGCAGTGTGTGGAAATGGAATCAAAACCCGCATGCTGGACTGTGTGCGTAGTGATGGTAAATCTGTAGACCTCATCTTCTGCAGAGAGGTGAGATGTGTATTACTGCTTGCCTTTTAAACCTTTGTAAATGGTTCTGTGTGAGTTTATGAAATACTAATGATATTTCTTTGCAGCTTGGTCTGGAGAGAAAGTGGCAAATGAATGCATCCTGTGTTGTGGAATGTCCTGTGAATTGCCAGCTGTCCGACTGGTCACCATGGTCTGACTGTAGTCACACATGTGGACTGGCAGGTAAACAAATCCAGGGAAGAATTGGAATTAACCAGTTACATTTATTGCAGTAGTGTATTGCTAATATGTGCTAATGTTTGATTCCAAGCTTCTCTAATCACATATGTTTCCTTTAATATTTACTGTACTTTATCTGCACTGCACTGTATCATTTTACAGATAGAAACTGTTCACAGCTCAGCTGCTCTAACAGGAATGATAAACACTGGAATAAAAGTCAATGTGGGAATTACAAACCTTTACTTCATGTAGATTGTCCAAATGCTTTACAAATGGTCCCTTAGCTTGGAGTTGCTGGTTATAGTGCAGGAGAGAGCCCCACCTGGTGACTCCAATGTCCTGCTTCATCACATGCCAGTGAGACCTGGAGTGGTGTGATTGGGAGGAACGGCCTGCCTGATCTGAACTTGAGTGGTTCAGATTACTGGATTTTTGTGCAATTTGTGACATAAGAATATTCATGTGCACATGGCACTAGTACACCCTAGGTAAATGATTGATTTTGTCATTTGTAATCATGTCATCAGATCTCTGGCCATATTTTTTGAGACTCTGGAGAAGAGAGAAGCTAAGCATTTAACAGATCACCATCTGGTAGTGAGTTAGATCAAAAGGCGGGGTAGGATGGTGGACAGGCCTCGCACACCCAAACATATAGGAAGGATGCACTGGGAACATCTGGCAGAGGCCACCTCCATAAGAACTTTGACAGCATTCCGAGAGAAGCTGGGAATACTGAGTCCAAATGTACCATGTTCCTCACCTACATTGTTGAGATGGCTTCACAGAGGAGCAGCTACAAGGTGGTCGGTACTTGTTTTGTTGATAATCCCCAAACAAGATGCTGGACATCATAGATGAAGGGAGCTGACAAGCGAAAGAAGGGGTCCTGTCAGGCTTGCTTAGCTTGTACGAGGTGGCAGACAGGTACTGGCAGGCCAAATGGAGTGTGGCTCTGATAGTAGCTGAAACAAGGAGTTCAGAGAGGCCATGGAGCAATTGCTTCAATTTACCAACTGAAGCAACTGGAAAATGGATGGATTCTTAAAGGGATTTGTTCTTATATAGCCCTTTTCTATTCTACTTGAGCACTCAAAGCACTTTGTACGGACTACCTGATTCACCCATTCACACAGTCACTTGTTTCTACACCTAATTCCTTTCTTTTAGACATTCACATATTCTCACTCCGATAAATGCCTCAGAGAGCAACTTGGGATTCGGTATCTTGCCCAAGAATGCTTTGCCATATGGACTCGAACCACCAACCTTCCGATTAGTAGATGACCTGCTCTACTTCCTGAGCTACCTCTTAAATTCTGGAAAACGATCATGGAAAAGCATTGTTCTCTCACACAGTGTATGGTGTAGGTGGAGTGTTGCTGATGTCAACTGAGCATATAGTTGGTCAATGAAAGGAATACTTTTCATCCATTCTGCTGGCTTGCCTTCCATAAAGGAAGCAGAGTCTGGGGACGAGAGAGATGACTCATCCATTGAATTTTTGAAGTAGTTAAACAACTCCTTGGTGGCAGGGCCCCTGGTGTGGATGAGATTCATCCTGTATACCTTAAGGCTGTGAATGCCATAGGGCAAATTTGAATGACATGCCTCTGCAACATTGCGTGGAGATCTACTGTAGGGTGGTGCCTCTGCATTGGTAGACTGGGGTGTTGGTTCCCATCTTTAAGAAGGCTGAGTGGAGGTTGTGCAATAGGGAAATCACACTGTTCAGCATCCCTATCTCTATGTCAGGGTACTGACGAGGAAAGTCCATTAATTGAACCTCTGATTCAGGTGGAACAATGCAGTTTTCTTCCTTGTCATAGTTATCGGAGAGAAACGGTTGGAGTTCCGACTGTTAAGTTGCTGCCCCATCTAAGAGTCTAACTTTTGTCAGATGTCTCAAGGCTGCATTGTAGGTGGCTGACAGATGGTGTCGTAAGCTACCACCTCTGTTCAATTATGGTCATTCACAGTGGACACAGAAGGCCACAGAAAGAGAAATAAGGATTACTGAACTAACACAACCTGGAGCAGAGTCAAATCTGGATGAAGCTTTCAGGTACCCTCTCCAGTGCAATAATTTCTACATCCAATTTCATCCAGGATCCTGAAACACTGGGTAAAAATGCCTCTAAGGGTGGAGGGAAATAATATTAATGCACACATGTAATGAAACCTCTTAAAACATGTGGTTATCCCAACTAGACCTTCATTAGATGAATGCAGATGGATAGGAAAGGTTAGACACCAACTTGGGAGAGACAGAATGGCAAACAGAAGAACATAGTCATTCAAGTCAGGTTTTTTAGAGAAACCCCAGAGAATTTTCTCCAAGCATGACATTGCAGTGCACTTCAGACCCAGCCACACTCTAAGACAATTTCTGGTTCATCCCAAGGACAAAACTCCCAAGCACAAGTTAAGCTGTGCAGTGGTGTGAGCAGTGCTCAGATCCCTACATTGGAGAAACCAAACAGCTGCTCCACAAACATGTGACACAACATGGAAGAGCCAAGACTCTACACCTGAATCATGCGAATGTTCACATTTTGGACTTAAAAGACAGATGGTTTGAGTGAGGAGTAAAAGAAACCATGTATGTCCACTGTGAATGACCGTCATTAAACACAGAGGTGGTGGCTTATGATACCAGCTGTAAGCTACCTTCAATGCAGTTTGAGGTCCTTTCCCATTTTGCATCAGGTGACTTTTATGTGACAATAGGTCACATAATAGGGTGGGGTATGGTCTCACAGTCGTTTCATCTGAAACCCCTGGAGGTGGTAATAACACGTTCCTTTTTTCACACCTTGGCTCATGTGATGATGCACAATGATTAATAGGGGGTCATTGACCTTCTTAATGGATAACCCCACTAGGGTTTAAATACCCAGGACTCTCCAGCTTTTGATTTTAGAACTTAAGAAGCCTCTTGGATGAGAGGTGGAACAGTCCAGTTGCCTTCATCAAAGTCCTTTTAATACACAGTGAATCTGGTAAAATGGACTTTTGGCGTTCTCTCCCCATATTCCCAGTTGAAAAAGAATTGCAATTTCAACAGTATGTCTCAGAAATTCTTTTGTTGTAAATTAAAGAAACCTGTCAATACAAATAAATAAATGTTTGAAATTGCTTAAAAAATATGTATTTACTTTTTACAGAAAATTTACCCTGAAATTTCTATAGTAGATAAAAATAAAACAGGAAGTTTTCTGTTATTTAATTGTTTATCTCTTATTTAATTTATTTTGTATAGTTTGAATGTCATGGTCCTGGGTTTTTGACCATGTGTTTGGAGTTTGTTTGGGTTTGTGTTTAGCATTGTTCACTCTTTTAGGGAATTATGTTATTCTGATGTTCAGCTTTCACAGGCCTCGGTGCTAGTTCTTAGTTTAGAGTGTCGTTCCCTTTCGTGTCCTGTTTGTCTTGGTCTTGCCTCTCTGTGTCCTCCCTAGCATCCTAGTGTATAGTCAGTTATGTCTGTTTATGAATGTCAACTTTGCTGTCTGTCTCTCACCCTCTCTCTGTCTCTCGCGCTCTTTCTCGCCTGTGTCTCAGTGTTAGTGATTTCCTGTTTTATAGTGATAGTAACTTGTCCTGTGTGTGCCATGTTCAGTTTTGCTTCCCCTGTCTTGTTAGTTAGATTATGTCCAGGCATGTTCCCCAGGTGTTTCTTCTCTGCCCCAGTTCCCTCTTTGTATAAATTGTCTGTGGCTCCCTCCGTCAGGTGTCTTGATCCCCTTCATCCCTCTGGCTGTGTGTTCTGTCAGTATAGTTCCAATTGCCTTCCTAGTTAGGTTAAGATAATCTGTAAATTCTTCAAAAAAGCTGCCTTTGAGTTTGGTCCTGCCTGAAAGTGCTGCATTTTGGGTCCTATCCTTCCTTGCCTCACACAGCGTTACATGACATTGAATGGCAAAGGAAGGGGTCTTTATCAGTAGAAACAGCTGTAAACTTATGAAAACAAAGCCAAAGGTCCAAAGTCTATGCTCTCCAAAGCCATCCAGCGGGGCAGAATCTTTGCCAGGCTGATTTTGGCCCTCGGGCCTTATATTATTTATATTTATATATTTCACACCCCTGACCATATACTCCAGGCCTTGTATCTATTATTATTTACTTAGTATTGACTAAAAAACAACTGAAAATCAGGTTCAGTTTGAAACCACTAACTGAAAATGAATGCAATTCATAGATCAACACAGGTAACAGGCACTGTACCAAAAACAATACTCACATATTCTACAGTGCATCTTGATACTATGTTGCATTTGAGCCTTCATCCCTGGTGGATGACTATGACTTTCAAACTCTGTACCTCAGTATGTAGTGCAGGCCTTCTGTGTAAACTAAACAAATAAATCAAAAAAGTCTTTGTGATAAAACAGTGATATCACAATAATGGGGGACCGGGGTTTAGACATTGTAGAACGTCCAAAATAAAGTTAAACTGGAACTGAAGACAAACAGTCAACATTTGTTTTTAGTGTGAGGCTGTCATCATGAAAATATGCACGGTACTGTCTTTAAGTTTCGAGTAATTAAAGTTATCCTCAAAGTAATCCTGTTTTTTTTACCCAACCATTAATATATGAATTGATCAATGTTTTTTCTTTTTATTTGCTTTTTGGAAGGCAAACTGTGGAGGAGACGGACAGTGATCCAAGCTCCGCAGGGTGATGGGAGGCCATGTCCATCCCAGATGGAACAGTGGAAGCCCTGCCTGGTGAAGCCCTGCTACAGGTGGAGATACAGCGCCTGGTCTGAGTGCAAGTCTGAGGTCAATCACCCTTCCACTTCTTCTTCATCAGAGTTACCAGAATAGTGAAACACTGTATTTAATTTTCACTAGTCACTAATTTCACTAGTGTGAAAAACATTATACAAAACCATTAAAGTCATATTAAACCATCTTGACATACTTACCTAGATGAGGAAGGATAGTCCAAAATGGAGATGTCTCACAAGATGTTGTCACGACATCTTGTGAGACTAACATTCCAGAGGACTGACATTGACCAGCATTGTTGTGACTTTTGCCATTTCACTATTTAGTAAGCTCTAAAAGACATGCTCTCTTTCACAGCATGTCTTTATCCTGTTTTCCTTCTCTCACCCCAACCGGTCGCAGCAGATGGCCCCGCCCCTCCCTGAGCCTGGTTCTGCTGGAG
>VUQG01004585.1:0-11586 GCA_015106755.1 Etia nguti
GTTCGAGTAAGAAAAAAAAAAAAAAAAAAAGTATTGCCATGCTTTAGTTATAAAGACGCATGTGACCGTGGCTTGAACACGGGAAAAAGTGGAGTTGCTTTCATAGCAAACACTCAGACTTAATACCGAAAGATAGGTACAATAAACACCAGAGCAATATCCCATCTTTTGCAGCTGACATATTTATTCAGCTCGCTCTGTCGGACACATGGGGTTTTGTTAGAGTCATAATTTAAACTAATGCACTGACACCTCAGCCAGCAGCCGGTCATTTGAAGCCTGGGCCACCTGTCACCTGGGAAATAACCTCTCCAAAGCTCTCTCTCCCCTCTTTTCTCAGCCTCAACTTGTTTCTTGGGGTGTTTTCTTGCTACTTCACTGCTGCTGCTGCTGCTGATGATGACAATGGCACCAGTAGTCTACACTCATAGATAATCCTCAACAACATCTTCACACAGCCTGCCATTTTGCAGGGCTACAGTTGTCATGCACGTGACAGATTATAATCCCCAGAGTGGTGAACAGAGGGAACATGGCGTCAAGTATCTACATGGATGCACACTGAGCATGTGCTGCAGTTTGAGTTTAACGGAGTTGGGACATACGCATATGAGTAAGATGAAAGGGACGCGTCAATGAATAATTAAAAGTGTGGAAACCCTGTGTTAAAATGGCTGGAAAATATTTGATGTGCCACACAATGGAAGTCTGTATTTTGTATAAGGGAGAAGACAAAGTTAAAAGCAGCATCTAAGCAGTCGAGAAGTACATTTACAGTTCTTACTACAATACAGAAGGAAGTATTAAGCTACTTACCTGGAAGGCAATCTCCTCCTAAAACACATGTTTTATTTCCCTTTTTATTGCCTTATATAGAGCTTTTTTATTGTTTGTGTATCATTTACAATTCTCTGGTGTGTTATCTTTACTGTTCTATTGTTTTATTGATTTTGTTAGTATCTATAAATTATATTGACAATTTGCATTTAGCAATCTGGAGTTTTCTTGTATGCCTCTTAAGCTTTTTACTCTGTTTGCATTTCGCTTGTGTGTGTAAAGCTTCGCCATAGCTTTAAATAGCTATTGTTAGCATTAGCTCCCACCGCTGTAAAGCTGGGTCATTCTTCTTTCCACAGTTCACAAGAATTGCTGTTCCACCTGTTACGTTGGTCAGATTTTAGTGTCACTTGCACACAGTGATCACCTAATAGGTCTTCACCCAAAGTGTGCTAGAGGTGAGTTTTGTTTCGTGCTTTTTCATTTTCACGCCATAACATCCATGCATAGCATTTAGAGTTTCACTAAAATCTCGCTCCTGATGTGGTGAACAACAGATTTTCACTGTTGATGAATTTTTCATGCAGAAAATGACAAATAAAGAACTTGATGATGACAGTTTGAAATATCTCTTAGTCACACATGCATGCCACTGTATCCTCCTCTTAGACTCATAAACAGTTAAATATCTATCAAAAATACAAATATTTACAATAGATCCATGAAAATATGTGTGGCTAGCTAGTGTTTTTCTTATATGCCTGCTGATTTTTGCTCAGCGAGTACTTAAAAACCATCTCTACCCCAACCTCTCACACATGCATTGATGCATTAAAAGCCTAATGATGCAATCCATAAAAGAGGAAATTTTGCTGATGACATGAATCTGATTCACCCTGTGAAATCATGATTTGATCATTCGATGCAACCAAGCTGGTGCGTAAATCTGAGCAGAATAAAAATGTGCATTCAGTTATGACAGCCTGAAAAACTGGCTTTTAATATTAAAATTTGTCACAGTTTTCTCCCTTTTTTTCCTGTCTCTTTAACTGTACCGTGTCCTCACTGCCATAACGGATAATCTCTCCCTCTCTCTCTCTCTTTTTTCTGTCCTCATTATGAGAAAACTGTTATAGTTGGCAACAGAATTAACTGCTCGTCTGCTACCGAGAGCTGGAAAGAAAGAAGTGGGTCATATGTTCAAGGAGAGGAGGGGAAGAAGAGAAGAACGCAAAAGGGTTGGTTGGGTAGGATGAAAGCATAGGTAGAGAGGAAGGAGCTAAAGGCTGAGCACTAAACAGGAGGGTGAACAATGGCCATGAGCTGTGAAATTAACCAGATGAATAAATTAGAGCAGGATAGAAAATGAAGCAAAGCAAAGGTGAATGCAAAAGAGGAGTTTTAACTGATAGTAAAAAGGAATTCTCTGCACACTTGACACCATCTTATGATTAAATTATTTAAATTTCTTCTTCTGACTGAATGCTTTGATGAGTTCACCACTCAGTATACTCATAAAAGATTAAATATTTTACTTGTATGGTAGAATCAACACCTTCTTTTTCTAAAATTAGATCATTTGTCTAACACCATTAAAGAAGTGAAAGACAAAACTATATAGTCAGCAAGTCAAAAGTGTCCCAGGTAGGTCTTTTTTTCCCTCCCAGAACATGAATATGAATAACAAGTTCATGCAAGTGCTGATTCTTTTGTAAGAATTACCCACAGAATACACATTCACGCAGTGCTGTGATGACAGTCAGCAGCTGGTGGCTCCCTGTAGAGCGGGCAGGTTGATAATCATGGAAGGAAAATCAAAGAAAACCATGCAAGTTGTGAGGTTCAGAAGTGTTGCTGGTTTGATCACTTATAAGGAAATGTTGGCTGTCTTCCTTGTTTTCCAAAAGGTGCGATGTCTCAAATCTGCATAAAGTTTTGAAAATGAGCACAAAATCTCAGGATTACCATGGGAGGATAAACTGAAACGGTTTAATTTAGACCTCTTCACCATCTTTAAGAAAAAGATCCAAGCTTACAAAGTGAAGCAATCTGATTCATTGATAAAAAATATTTTTTGAATCTCACAAATTTATTTCTTGTACTTTGGCTGTTTTAAAGTATGAACTTCTCTTTTAATTTAATTTAATATCCAATATCCAAAAGAATCTAAATAGAGTTACTAAATAATGAACTCAACCCGAGGCTGCTTCAGTGTAGTTTACACTGATAAACTGCTTAATGAAAAGTGCATTTTACTGTGATTGCATATCACAGGGAAACATTGTACTGTTGACTTAAGTACCAGAGTTGGATAAAAAAAAAAGAAAAGAAGAAGAATTTTAAAAAGCCATTTCAAATGAGTAATTCTTCATGCTGTCACCTTAATCTCAAAGAAAATTAAATGTTTTCCTTCTAAATGTTTGACTTTTTTTATTATTCAATACTCCCACCATCCTGTCAGGATGAATTGCATTAGCACATGAAAGCAGACTGATACTAAAACTCTACTATACAAATAGTTATAATTCTAACTGTAATAATTATAAACTGCTTTAATAGGTGGTTGGGTGTTTCCAGTATAAATGTTGGGTTTTCTAGTTCCAGTTTAGGGGACTGGGTGCTTTTGTTTGTTCCTAGTGCTAAGAAGTGAAAGATCTTTAAATAACAGACAAGATAATGACGACTAAATCTGAGGACATAGAGCAAATAATACAATAAGGTCAACCCTGACAAGATGGTTAATGGACTAAATGATTATTTGGGCCCTTGAGAAAACCAACAAGATGGGAAAATGTTGTTAGAATTGTTTTAACCCTTTTGGACTCAGCTTCCAAAAATCTAAAACAAAAAGTGCAGTTCCTCTAACGGCTACTTGAAGCCATCTCTAAAAGTGTGTCAATCTGCATAGACTCCCATGTTAAAACTTTGTTTTCTGTTTACATTCACACAAGCAGCATTTTTGGTTTCTATGGAAAGTTTCTCTATTTTTCTTTTACTTGCGCTACTAGTACTTACTGTGCTTCCACAGTAAGTACTAGTGAGTACTCATGGCCTCACAAGAGCGCCTCATGGCCCTTTATCAAAAAAAGTAATCATAGGAGAGTTTATGTACTAATTCTGGTACTTTGTATCCACCTGTGAACAGTTTTCCTCTAATGTTATCTGCTGCACTATGACAACTAGCTCCAAAATACCAGCATGGATGTGGGTAAAACGCTAACATTGAGCCTTAAAAATGCAGCACTCGGAAACTACAGGGTCACATCATGACGGCTACGTCCATTTTTATATATAATTTGTGCTTTCCCCAACTTTTTTTTCCACTGTAAAGGGATTAAAATAAACTCACAGCGCAAATTATACTCTGGAACAGATTAGCTTTCATATAAATACATTAAAGGACATACACAGGATGTTTAAAAATGCTTGGGAACCCTTTTTGAAGTTTGGAAGGTGCATGCATCCAAGGGAAAATGAAAGAGACCCATTTAATGTTGAGAATCAGCCAGCTGGAGCAGATTGTTGTTTCTGAATGGTTTCTGCTCATTTTCCCACTGCTGTTCAGCAAAAAAAATACAAGAAGCAGTAAAATGAGAAAATACCAAAAAAGAATTAAGTGTCTTTAATGATATAGGCTACATTTGTACATTTTCTACAGCAGACTTTCAATGAGACTAACTGCCAATAAGAAAGAGAGAACATTTCACCTGTAACAACTGAAAAACTGGATAAGATGTGAAAAGCTTTGAAATTAAATACTCAGTGTAAATATTCAGCTCAGTATTTTGTCCCATTAAATAATAATACAAACATTTAATAGCTTGAACAATCAATGTGAAATATAAATTACATTAAAGCACCTTTTCAAGAATGAGGATATTAAAATAAATAATTGGCCTTTCCATATCAAGACAGTACATTTTGATGGTAGTAATGTAAGGCTGTGCAGTCACACTGAACGCTCCCGCTCACTGATGTAAAACATACAGTAGGTAATGACATAACGTGACTCCAACAATCAACAGCAAATAACTCTGGTTACAATATGAACACCTACGGATGCGTAGCTCCATCAGCGACGACAGAATATTAGTAACTGCTGCAGGCATAGTTTCCTTCAGTTCCTTCTTTGAAAAAGAGAACAAATAAAGGACAAAAGTGAGAGGATTGTCCCTTAGTCTGCCACCTGGGTGAAGCCTCGTTAGAGATCTCAATTCATTTAGCAAGAAAAAAACCAAATCGCAGTTCCTCACTCAGTCACTCGTCCACACTGGGACACCGATGGAACCCGTCGTCACCCAGTAAAACTGTCCTACGATGAAGCCGCTCAGATGGAGAAATCGCTTAAACTGTACACTGTTCATGCACGAGCCTTTCATTCACGCACTAACGATTCTACCTAAACCTGGCAAAGCAACAGTCGCATGATCGGGTGCGTCGACACACACCTTACACTTTGATCCCTCGACACCTGCAGGTCTGCCTGTCAAATGCATGCACACACACATATACACCCACACGCACGCACAAACACACACCAAGTGAGAAAAGCTTACTGTGAGTATAAAATTGAGGGTAGAGGGTGTTTCAACGGGTACTTCAAAAAGTCACAAGAACATATCAAAGACTGAGGCACAAAGCTGCCTTTTTAAAATCACCAATACAAGTACCAGCAACCGGTGACGGTGGCTCCTGCCTCTACTGCCTTACGGGGTGTAGAAAAATGCATACATCTATGTTACAGTACACAAAGAGGGCTTTCACTGTTTACAGGGCCTCCCAGACACAAATATATTTAATGCTTTGTTTTATTTATACACTGGAAATTTGGTACTCTAAGGAAATTTTAGTGGACATACTATTTGAGAAAAAAAAATCGTACATCAATTAAAACACTCGTAATTTTGCTTTACATAAAACCCCTGTACATGTTAGCATTATCAGCCAATTAAAATTATTATTTAGAAAAAATGTCTGTCAGATGGTTTTAAAAGCTCTTTTTTTTTTTCTTACAAAACCGTTTTTGCACGTCTGTGTGTGCGACAGACACGATATAATCCCACATGTATTCTGGGATTGGGAGACCAATTCAGTCCGAGTACTGAAGATCTAAGTCCACTGTGCCGTCTGTCACCACTAACCTCACCCTCTTGGGTTTTGTGGCACCCATGGAGTGAGATGTTGTAACAGGTCCGTAGTGTGATGTGCCTTGGTGATCCCCGGCATGGCACTGCTGCTGCATATCCTTCCTGCAGTGCTCGTCGTGACCTTTGAGCCCTGAAAATCCAGCCAGAGAAGCTGGGTTAGAGAGCTGGGGTCCACAGGGCTCGACAACCAGCCGCCCCTGTGTGCCCGAAGGCTCCATCAGGCAGTGGTAGGTGTAGTTTGTTGAGCCCAGTCCTGGGTAGCCCTCAGCACCATCCCTGAGACCCAGGGTCAAAGAATGGTCTCCACTGAAGTTTAGTACGTAAGGAGGACCTTGATAGCCATAAGGGAACGAGGCTGAGGGGGCTGAGGACTTGTTTGCTGGTGCTGGTGTACCAGGTGGTGTATTGTGAACCACTTGGGGACTGTTGTGCTGAGACATGGGCGAAAGAGAAGTGCCAAAACTGAAATCAAAGGGGTCTTGCTGAGTGTAACACGGCTGGTGTTTGTCTGAGGTCGGCGTAGCGGATTTATCCTGTTTCATACTTTTCTCGTGTGGTGACGAATAACCGTCGGACATTTTGCTAGGAAAGTAGAACTGCCTTGGCAGGATAGAAAAGTTTTTGTATGCCATGTTGGCTTCCCCACTTTCATGTTTGTCTGATGACATCTTAGTTTTACTATAAGACTGAGAAATTGAGGAGTTGGGTTTATTGAAATGAATGTTGGACCTGTTGGAGGAAGCGAGGTGAACGTCCTTTTCGAACCCCTGAACAGATAAGTTGCCTTTCTGATGACTGTCTGCACTAAAGCAGAACTTTGGACTCTGCTGGGTTTTCTCCATAGCACCTGATTTTGCACCTAGCATTCTGGACGAGACGGTCGGGCTGCCGGCAGCCATGGTGTCTTTGCAAGGTGCGCTGTACAAGTTCTGACTCTGGTTGCCCCCCTGAAACTTAAGCACCCTGTGAATAACTGTAGAGGTTTTCTCAGGAAAGTTGAATGGATTGTCGGGAGGGTTGGGATTTTTCACAGTGAAGAGCTGAGGAGAGAGGAATTTGTTAGACATTTGAGATGACTGTACGGACTTTGTTAAGCAGCTCTGGGACGCTGCTCTAATTGTGTTTGGCTGATTGCTGGAAAACGACTGGGATTTATTGGGAATGGTCATACGGTGGAAGGGACCCTGGGTTTTGAGGTTAGCCTGGGTTTTTGATTGGCTGGTGCTCGGCTTTATGTTCATGGCAGGGTGGGTTACAGTAACAGGACTTTGAGTTGTAACCAAAGACGATGACGCACCCATAAAACGAGGTTTACTGGATGCCATGAAAGACTGAGTTTTTAAGTCTTCTTTGGAAAGCCTCATTCCTAGATTTTTACTTATAATTCGATCTTTAGCCGCCAAGTCGGGGTTGCCCAGAGCTGAATAACCGAAACCGGGGTTCGGTGGGTTTCTGTCTTTGGAGGTATCCTTTGCTTCACATTCCAGGGGAACTGAGTCACTTTTGGAAGGCATTAGGCCTGGAAAAAACTGCAGATCCTCACTGGTAAAGTTATTTCCAGGACTGGGAGGGCCAAGGTACGGCGTTTCCGTGGTCCACGTGTCGGTAGGGCTGTGAGAGAGGGGACTGCTGAAAGGATCTGTAGGAGGATCCAGGGAACACAGATCTGATGGGGAAGATGGAAGCATGTTCTGTGGCTGGTAATAGCCCTCAAAGTTGAGACACTGAAAGTCAAGAATGTCATCGCAGCAGTTTGTGAAGCTGGGCTCGCTGGTAAGCATGTTATCTGCTGTTGCAAATGGAGGAGACTGGGACGGGGGTTGGATGACAGAATTAGAAGAGGCTGTGGGCTTTTCCAAAGTCTGAGATGAACACAAGCCCTCAGAAAGCCGAGAGAGACTGTTATCAATTTGCTGAAGAGTGTGACTAAGGCAAGTGGTGGGTGTTTCGACAGGCCCACACTTGTGTGTTCTGTCCATTTTGTGCCTCTGTTTCCTTCCTCCGCTGATCATCTCTGGCCTTTCGGTGATTCTGTCTGCAGCTAAGGATATAACTTCGGTTTTATTGTCGTTGAGGGGCGAGGACAGCGACAGCGGTGATAGGGACAAAGAAAATGGTGGCGGTTCGGTTTTCAGAGAGCTATTGTTCAGTCTCTGAGAAGATGGGCACTCTTCTTTGAGCTTGCAACAATCGGGAAATCCTTTTTGTTTACCTAAAACCTGACCCTTCATCTCTGTCTTAATAATGGTCTCTACTTTTAGATCAGGCTGTATGAGCTCCTCTTTACTGTCCACCTCCCAAATATCCTCCATCTTCCTACGCAGTTTAATTACTGGTAATGGACAGCCATTTATGTCCAGCTCCGGCTCTTGCTTTTTTTGTGACCCACTTTCAAACAAGCAGGAACTCTTTACAAAACCATCTTCAATTTTTGTTTCCAGCCCTACCGTTGACATCGCTGCGCTGTCATTTTTCTGACTCTCTGTTTTTTCTAGCAGCTGCTTGACTCCAACCACAGGGTCCCTATCGATTTTCTCTTTGAATTGTACTTCGTCGCTGGCAGGTACACTGGGCCCACAGACGTTTTCCCTGTCAATTTCAAGGTCTTTGTCTGATTTTGCACCAGTGTAGAAATTTATAGCTTGCAACTTCTCTCCTCTTTTTTTCAAACGATGCAATCTGCTCTTTGACTTCTTACTAGCCTGCACGTGAGCCTGAGCTGCCTCCATTTCCATGTTTAAAATTGATACAGAGTCCATAATAGCTTTAAAAGGATCGAATGCCACCAACTCATCTCCCTTTTCTGCTTTTAATGCCATGTTTTCCAACCCCGCACTTTGCATTTCCCATACTCTCCCTCTTCTCCTCTTAAGCCGAATTTTAAAAAAGTCTGGCTTTATGTCTTCCAAACCACTTTGTTCGAGGGTCATCATTTTCCCCTGACTTTTACTTTGAAATTCATCTGAAATCGGACTTTCAGCTACATCCTCAGCACGCTCGCTCTCTAGTGTCTGTGCTTTACCGGCGTCATCCTCATCCAGCCTCTCTAATTTACACTTTCGAGCGTTCCTCATTAAATGACCACGCTGAGCTTCAGCAGGTCTCGAGCGAAGGACCCTGTTAAAAGAGGTGTGTCTTCTGGGGGCTAACCGCTGCATTTCTGTTCTCCTAACTCTGACTTTATTCTCTCTTTTCACTTTGCTACTCTCCCCTGAAGACGGGGCGAGGTCCTGCCTCAGCACTGCAGATGATTTCAACTCTGCAACATTTTTGGAAACCTGATCTAAGGCAGAGTTTAGACTTTGTTCAGAATCTAGTGCTGAACTGCGAAATGTACGTTTCTTCAGAGGTATATTGGACTGCGCGTGCGCTTGTGCATTGGTGTCTGGATTAGTCGTGGTTTTTGCCGAAATCAGTGACTTGTGAGGTAGTGGGTTGAGGCAGGTGGCCGGTGGGTCATTGTGCCTATGCGGCAACTTAAGCTCCAAACTCTCCTGACTCAACTCGTTCTTAACTGTAGCTGTAATGTCTTTGCTTAAGTGTCCCTTGGTGCTTGGCTTATCTTCTGCTTTTCTTTTCACTGCTCTGGGCCTTATCTTTCGTCTTCTAATAATCCTCCTCTGCACTGATTGCCGGTACCTGCCTCCATTTTTTTCAGTTTGTTCCGATTCCTCCTCGGCACTCTCCTTGGAGGCCCAGGTAGAAAACCGTCGTCCTACATTACCTCCCTTTAATGTCCCATCTATTAATGATTTATCTTTTCTTAAAATATCAGATAGCAGAACCTTTGCCTGTTTTATAACAATATCATCTTCATGCCTACTTACTGGCTGCTTACTTAAACTCATTTGTTCTGATCCTTCCTGCGTGCAAACACCCTTGGCTGTATTTTTAACATCCTGGACATTATTTTGACGTTCGCTGGAAACCATTTTGCAATCGGACCGTTTCACTTCTTCTAGGTTTCTGTTACTTTTACTGTCTTTCTCCCCTTCTGTTTTGCCTTTTAAAAAATCCTTCTGTTCCTTTTTTATAAAATCTTTCTCATCTACCGAAGCCGTTTGTATTTCAATAAATTTCTCACTTCTCTTTTTCTCGCTGTGGCATAAGTCGCCCGTGCTCTCGCTCGAATGCCGCTTCCTTACACTGGTTTTATCTACAGACTTGAAAAACATTTCCCTCACCCCTCTGTTACCGTCAGATGTGCAGGCCTCTGAACTCCTCGCCTGCCTCTGCTGAAATCTGGACGCTCGTTTTTCTGTTGCTGGTCCTGGGCGCTGGCTCTGCCTCCTCCTTCCTCTTACCTCCACCCTTACTTTCCTGTCTTCACAGCTTTCACTGCCTTCCAAACTTTGTGGCACCGATAACCTCGTTAGATTGACTGTAAGATATTGCTTCAGAGATATTAGCGGATTGTCTCCAGTGTTCCTCAATCCATCCATGTTACTCGTGGATGAAGCTCTGATAGTCTTGCGCTCAGTTTGCTCAGCAGCTGGATTTTGAGCTGTGGCGATTACGCTGGTTTCGACGGCGCCGCTGCCGCACGTGCCTTTTTGACTTTCTGTGATTACAGTTTCGACATTCTCTTGTTTTATTGCACTGCAGATTTTGTCGACCTCATCCGGGTGACAAACAGTTGTAGTGTTAGTTGTGTTACTGGACTTTGTCTGGTTTGTGAGCGTGCTGCGAACAATGCTTTTTGTTCTTGAAGAGGTCCTCATGCGAACAGGCTTCCTGCCCACCACTTTTACAAACCTCCCATTAAGGCCTGCGCTTCTTACCGCAGGTCTGCTTTTCTGACAAACTGACATGGAGGAATTCAGAGTAAAGGGCTTCAAGTTTACCGCACTGCTGTTGCTTTCTTCCCCAGTCATGTTCAGTCCCCTTGGCCTGTTATCTTTTGGCCTCACTTCCTCCAGTTGCTGCAGCAGTGCCCTTTCTTTGCTTTTTGGATCCTTACAGTTGAGTAAAAAATCCAAAGAGTGGCGCCGCACTCTGACTCTAAGGTCCTTTAGTGTAACCTGGGACAAAAGCGGAACTGTTCGCCGCTGTTTGACTGCAGAGGAGGACTTTAGTGGGTGCTTTCCTGATCGTCTTTGCTTCTCCTGTCTCCACTTCTTTGTCTGACTCAGTTTTCTGTTCTTCAAGGCATTTCTCCTCATCTGCTGAGTGAATGAGTTCCTTGAGGGGATGGCTTTGAAAGAGAGACAACAACAAAGAAGCAAATTAACTTTTTGGTTTTCTACACAAAACCAATTGTTCTGCTTTTCTGTCCTGTGAACCACTTCATGTGCAGAGTCTGGTCTATAGTGTAAACCAAACTTGTGAAGACAATGACTGCAAAATACATCAAGAAGTTGTAGCATTTTCTTTCTTTTAAAAAAAAAAAAAGGAGGAAACAAAGCATGTCTACTCTGAAACACAGCAGTGGAACACATAACAGCTTGTTTTTAACAGGAGACAGAGGTATAATTACATTTTTTCAGTTATCAGCCCACTTCAAAATCTAAATAATGGATGTCAAACTTAAGGTTCGGGGACCAGAATCAGCCCAACAAAGACTCCAATACAGCTCACTGGATAGCTTTAGAAAATGTGACGGGCATAAATTGTTGGACTTAAATGTGTTTTACAGCTTTTTCTGCTGATAAAGACCTCCCCG
>VUQG01004585.1:15407-27763 GCA_015106755.1 Etia nguti
ATGACCCGTGGGAAACAACAACAACAAAGCAGTCAGGAGGCAGAAGGCAGGTCTAAATCTGCACTTAAAATACAACATTTAGTATGAAAATAACATGTTATAATTTCAACTTGAAGTGTTTTAGTGAATTATTATTGCAGATTACCTTGCAGTTTGGTTTGCAGTCTTCAGTGCAAAGGGACAAAGAAAAAGAAAGATAAATAATTCATGTCATTAATAAAATCACACCAAATGAAAAACTCAACATTTTGCTGATCTACTGGTTTAGATTGGATTTATTTTCACAAAAGAAATAAAGAAATAGCCCTCTGATGGAATAAATTAGCCAGTTTTTACTAGGCCTTTCGCATAATTGCAGTTAAGATAAGATATTCTTTGTTTTCTTTAAAATATGGAGCTGAAACATTAAACAGAACCTACAACAGAACACCTCAAATACCGGATAGATCAACACAAATAAAATGTGACCAAACAAAACAGGTCAACAAGGTGTAAAAAACAAACAAAATGCAAAAGAAAAGCTCTAAATCTAAATGAAATACAATCAGATGCTATAAAAAAAAAGCTTAATATAATATGACAAAGTGGCTTATAAAGTAAAAGAGTTCAAATTTAATAGAGCAAAAAGAAACAGCAGTAAAAACAAGCACAGCATATGTCACGTCACATTAGAGTGGTTCAGTATAACAGGATGTGAAGTGTTGAGACAACACAGGGCCGAAATAAACTCAGACAATTTACTCTCTGCTAGACAGATGTTTTGTGTTATAAAGAGTTATTGCATGAGGTATGAAAGACCTCCTGAATCTTTATTACTGCGCACTAACATGTCATCTGCTAACATGATTTTCTCGCTCTTGTAACTAGAAAGTCAATAAATCATGAGGAAACCTATAATTTCTCACTATAATTATGATGAGGACACAGACATGGGTGCAAAACATTGACCGCTGTCCCTGCGTCACTGCAGTGCAAACCGAGTTCAGGATAAATCTGTTTTGTTGCATTCTGTGAATTATATACATTCATCAGCTTGACTAAGGAACCTAAAGTGGGCCTATTATGCTCGTTTCCAGCTCCATATTTAGTGTAGGTTTGCATTATTTATTTTTTAAATCCTTATTCATCTATTATTAGCCTTTGGTAAAGCCCCTCAGTTCCGCTTCTGTTTTACTGTTTTAGTTTCCATTTTCATCTTTTTAAGCCAACAATCTTCTGATTGGCTGCTCATCACAAGCACAAGGTTCAAGATATTCCCTCTCTTTATCTTTTAGAAGCAAAGAGCAGAAAAGTGTTTTCTGAAACGGAGCATTCAGAGCAGCCTGAAGCCTCAGCTTTCAGCCCACAGAGATAACTACACGCACACCAGCCTCAGCATTTCAAACTTGAGCAATGATTAAAATCAAACTTTAAATAAAAGGGTTGCTCAATAACAGCTAAAAACATAATCAGTTCATTTGGTCACCATGGAGAACTTTTTTAACACATTTTTAAACACAGACAAAAAAAACCAACCACACACACAAAAAAGGATTTATTTCACTAAATTCTCTTTTTAAAAAAAAGAAAGAAAGAAACTTGCCTTTCTATTTAAGTTAATTTCCCTAAACTTTCATCATAATAAATCAAAGTGAAATGAACTGAACCTGAAATCCTTTATTTCAGATCTCTGAATTTTAAAAGGACTGCCTGCACACATCTGAAACTCTGGCATACTCAGTATAAATTAGTATCAACCACTGTAACAGCACAAATATAAAGAAAAACACAAGTGGCCCACTTTAAGAGTAACTACAGTGTAATACTGAAGGTATGGCCTAGATTTTCATTAAGATGCATATATATGAGTGCAACCATTAGTCTTGAAGGTAAACACGCTCACCGTGGTTAATGAAGGCTGCAGGCCCGAGCCAGAGCTGAGCGCAGCGTTTGCGTGTGGAATACATCACGCTGAAGTCATTGACTCCCGCCCTCAGCACGGCACTGTCGGCAGGACTCAGCTCTGCTATGCAGCCCAGCAGGACCTCCACCCGCTCTCCTACAAACCTGCCGAGGAACAATTGAGGCATCACATTTTCACAGCTGTAAAAAAAACAACACCGTACAGGACGCAGTGCTGCTGCAGTGGCAGCTCGTGACATTGCTGCGTGTGAATACCAGTGCCTAGTTGAGGTTATCTTGGCTCCGTTGGTCTCTGAGGAGTATCTGTCACAGGACTCTATCTTGACACCGCTATCCAACAGGAAGGCACTGAGGTAGCGATAAACCTGCAAACATCACACACAGTCTTTAACTGTGATGTTACACTCGAGTGACAAATCCAAGAATCGGTGATAAACACATACACGCCTAACATAGATAATAAAGTCAAATGATAACAAACATTGTGGTTTTATGCATACATGTTGTCTCAGCAGCTCCTGTCGATGGCTCCCCAAAGCATTAAAGTAGTCACCAGCCAGCTCGCCCACCGTCAGAGCCTCAAACGTAGCGTTGAAGTCGTGCGTACGCTGAAACCGCAAAAGGGTCTCTTTGAGGTTACCCCAACGTCGGATCTCTGGTGGGGGGCTGCACAAAGAGAGAGGGACAGATATAAGAAGACTAGAAATGGTAACGAACAGGAATTAACAGAGTCTAAGAAGCTGCCTTTTAACACTGAAATTTAGATATAGCATTGAAATATAGATTTTGAACCATCAACACCCAAATCAGCCCACAGTTAAAAAATAATAGGATTAAATGTTCCACAGTTTTGTTCTTATAAGCTAAGATAAAAATTAACAAAGGTCTGTGCATCTTTCTCTGAAATCTAACCCTTCTTCACTTCTGTATTTAATACGGATGCACCAAAACATGCACAACATGTGCAGACAGGGTTTTTCCACGGCCCTCTGGGAGGTCGCTGCACCCATATGTATGACTGGTCAGGATATAGATGGGGCAAAGAGGCTATGTTACCTTATTTAATAAAAGTCTATGCATTTTTCTGTTCTTATATTATTTTCAATTATTCATTTTAAAGTGGATTTAAATAAATTTCATGCAGGAAAAACACCAGCATTCTGTTGTCTTGCATCATTTCTGTGCCGACTTTAAGTTTAAAAGTTCTGTTATTAATTAGAAGGATTATTTCATTGTTAAACTGATCACAACTCAACTTGTTATTTTAAACATCTTCTCTGCCCAGAATTTTACAAACACTTAACAAACTCATTCATTAAAATTGCTTTAAAATAAGTGGTTCTCAAACTATTCATGAAAAATCTTGTTTTTCTCCCCAGGAAAATAAACAGGAGTTTACTGATGCTGCTGCATACACCTTCATTAAAGTAAAATTCAGGTTTTTCTTTTTAATGACTTTCTCTAATGACTGCTGAGGTGTGAGCTTTTATTCGGTAACTCATCGTTATTATATATTAACTTTCACTGAACATCCAGGTTTTGCAGCTGGCCTGAAGTGTCACTGCATTAAAGCATAATCAGAACCACCTGGTATTCTTAATGTTTTATAGAGCTCAGGGCCGCTTTAATAGGACTGCACGGATTGCAAAATTCTGGACTGATGATTAACCTTCAAGTGCCCAAACAACTTAATTTAGAACTCAAACTGTACATTTCTGTGTGCTGTGGTGATATTTCTAATCATTTAACAAAATGTAAAGCTTCCCCCCCCACCCCCTCACCCCCTTTCAAATAACAGGAATTAGCCGACTGGTGTTGGGAGGATAACGGAAAGTTATACAGGGTCATTTATGACTCTGGAAATGTATGTATTTTTGTAAAATTACAGGCTCTCATTTTATTTTCCACTTCTAATCACGACACTGTAATAATCTGCAGTCAACCATGACTAACAGAACTAGAGCAGCACCATTTACTGCCGCAGAAGCCTTGAGGCAGACACTTAAAGCCTGAAGTAACAATGAAAACAGCTCAACTGACAGAAATTAGTTGGCAAAATTGACATAAATAATTTGAATGTTTCTGTGCAAACCCACACACATAAAAGCAACATATCTGTTAAGATTTTTGTTTGAAACAGAAGCGTGGAGGTAACAAAGGCTAAAAAAGCCTGATTATGAAAATTTCACTGCAAGTTGCTGCTGATGAAGGCATCGCCAGTTCATCTAATGTTACTATTTATTACATAAGAATATGGACACACATAAGTAATGGCATTGGTGGATTTAACAATATCTGCTACCGGTAAAGGAAACGGTATGATAAACACAAGCAGACCCATTATTCCTCTATTCCTGTATAAAGTATGAGTCATGACCCCGCTTTGTCATTTTAGACGCTAAAATAGCTCGGCTGCTTGGGCGTTTAAATAACAGTTTGAGTCAATATTTTTTTTCTGTTAATGATATTTCTTTATTGTTATTAATTCTCCCTTTGTGTCGGGGAAACAAACACTGACATTAAAGCATGTCAGTTATTATTCATAAAGTCTTTCCAGCTCTTTGTTGGACTATTTTTTTTAACATTTTCCCAGCACAAAACTGATGTACCGCAACACAATCGGCCGTTGACAAAAAGAAATGTTAATTTAAAAAAAAAAAGAAGAAAGAAGTAACATGAATGTTACAAGCATTTTTTTCATTTGTTCAAACTATGATGTACAATCAGAACAGAAGTGACAAAAACATGTTGAAATGGAGCACGATCTGAGATCCACATGTGGGTGTTGTTCCTACATCATCATAACATCATTATAACAGTCTTTTTTTTTATTATTTTGCTCAGGTTGCAAAGCTATGACATCACAACAATGTGATTGGTCAGGTGCAAAGCTAAAACCAGACCAATATTATTTTGATGATGCAGGAAAAACACCAGTACGGGATATCAGGTACACCTGACCTGAGCACTCAGCTGACATGTTATGGTCTGTCTTTCATGCTGACATGTATTTATTTGTTTGTTTGTTTTATATTTCTCTATAAAATGAAATTCATCCCTTAACCCAATTGTGGTTTTATTCGTTTAGATCAGTTTCTTTCTGCTGCTTTTGTATTTTTTCCACCCAACTAAAAATCAAAGAAATCAAGCCTTAAAAAAAGCCAACAAAACAAGCAATGATCACACTCTTTGCCAACCATACCATAGCACTGGGTGGTCACTGGACTCCAAGATTGCTGTATTGTGTGTCAGATTACCTGATGTTCATTTTGTGGGTGCTGAAGCCCAGCAGAGGGTCCAGCACCAAGCGGGTGGCCAGGTCATCCGTCTCACACAGCTCCTTCACACTCATTCTAGTGCTTCCGTCCATCGCCTCCCACCATCAGCATGCTGAAACCACAGGCATCAAAGTAACGCTGTGACAGCGGCAGCAGCAACAACAACAACAAACCACAATCAGCTACGAGTTTTGCATTTCTGCACATCACACAACACCTGCATTACATTTCTTTCGGTGCCCTGATATCTACGTATATAACCGGTCTGCAGCTGAGTTGCATCATGATGAAGAACAGTAGATAAAATCGTTGCGTGAGAAAGGAATGTGGCTGTGTTTCTACGGGCTTCCACGGTGCATTAGCTTAGCAGGGTTATCAGCTGAGGGAGGGAGTGAGCTAACGCTGTGGCCTGCAGCTACAGTAACAGGATTGCATCTCAGCGCTGATGAAAGCCAGCGCATCGATGCATGCTTGACACACCTATGCGGGCTTCCCAAACCTACCTGGGAGTCTTTTGTAGTCAGCGAAAGTATCGTCAGGTTGACCGTTTAGCAGCAAGCCGCTCACTCGCTCTGCTCCGGCTCTCGCTCTGCTGGCTGGGGCAAAGTTAGCCTAGCAGCAGCGAAGCGCGCTAGCTCTCTGCCGCCTCGCTGGCTCTCCCCGAAGATGGAGTCTCCTCGTCGCTTATGGAATTTTACTGCTCCTTCACGACTCCGGGTCCCAGCCGAAATTTTAAAAGGGGGACAAATGCACGACACCGCGGAACGATTGAGGCACGAAATGTGTGGTTTTTTGTAGCCGCTAACTAGCTTTTCCAGGCTC
Organism: Etia nguti; assembly: GCA_015106755.1. Lineage (NCBI taxonomy): Eukaryota > Metazoa > Chordata > Actinopteri > Cichliformes > Cichlidae > Etia > Etia nguti. Next base: position 21,410 of record VUQG01004585.1, read on the forward strand.
GTCTAGTAGCAAAAGTTGATGATGAGCGACGTCCAATGCAACCGAACTAGCTGTTGGCCACGCCCCTCGCGCTGCGCCATTCGCTTAGGTCAAGGTCAATTTTACAAATCAAACCAGAGGGCTTTGTTTTAAGCTCTGTGATTGGTCAGACCCTTTTATAGGCGGGGCCGATGATACCCTGAGTTTACAACGACGTGCAGAGGTGAGTGTTTTCTTGTACAGCGGCCTCTGCCTCTATTTGGCTGCTGGAAAGCATTTCACACAATCACAGCTACACTAAAACCTGCCTGAAACCCTCCTGCACTGTTAATTACACATCTAAAGCTCACAGTGAGGAACTCCGTGCATTAGATTGATGCTTCAGGATTTAAATTTTGCGATTTATACACTTTATATAAAGGTTAGGCAAAAATAATTAATTTTAAGTTTTAATTACTGAGATGACAAATTTAAGGGCCAAGCTTTAGATTGTATTACGTCGTAATAAACATAATAAGCCTTTCTACAATTGCAGGACATTTTCTGTCCCACTCACGAAATTGAGAATAATCCCTGCACAAAGTCTAGTTTTTTGGGGGGGGGGTTTACATCAACATATTTTTAAAGAACAATCATTATGTATTGCTGCTGTTTCCAATAACACATGTGCAACCCTGTAACCCTGTCAAAATCTATTTAGCCTGGAAAAGGAAGAGATAAAACAGTGACATGATTTAACACAAGGAAGAAGTGACATGTTCAAGCCATGTGCTAACAACATGGAAAGACCAAAGGTCAGTCCACTTTGACCTACTTTGTATTTTTCCAGTCTTTTCTTATTAGATTGGTGTGACAATCTAATCAATGCAAGCCTGTTACTCATATTCTTAAAAAACAGATGAATTCATTTCAAACGTTTCGCTCATTTATTTATATAACACCTTTTATCAAAGACGTTCCTCTGCTGCATCTTTTTCTGAGAAAACAGAAATACTAGCACTGATTAGCAACCCTATTACCATACATAGAAAACAAACATTGTTAAAACATACCAATTTAATAAAATAATCATCATAAATGTTTTTATTTGGCGCAATCCGTTGTTCGAAAGTTGTTTAAATTAATATAAGTCAGTATGTTATTTATTAAACAGTATTTTTTAGTATTCTTCCCCCAGCAAACTGTAAGCATCACTTAATTTTCTACATTTGTTGAAGTTTGGGGCGCCATTAGCATCTAAAGTGGAACAAAAAATCTTTAGTTAGCATAGAATAGAATATAAAGTCATATTTATATCAGTTATTTTAACACAACAAGCCTGAAGAGAGGTTCGTGTGGGTGTGAAGTAATACTATTCTGAACTCCCCTGACAAATGCCATTCATGATATAAGTTACAACTAATATTTAAACTAATAAAAAGTGAATTTGCATGAAAAAAAACCCACCCTGGAAATCAGCTCAGACCATTTAAAACTATATAGAAACAAAACATAGTTGTTCCATACACTAATTCTTCTTAGCTTACTAAAATAAGGAAGTTGTGCTACCCTCATGACCACATGTGAACATGAAGTCGGCCAAAGAACATGTCGCACAAAGAGTTTTAAGATGGTGCCTCTAAGCAGCCTGACGTCTTCACTTTGTTCTCCCATACTGCCAATGACTAGTCCAGGCAAACTGCTTCTATATCAATGTGTGTGTAGTCATCTTGCTTCTGCCTTTCAAAGCTCATTTGAATAGACCATTTGCGGTCTGAAATACACATATTGGACCAATTTGAGTTAAAAATGTAGCTTCACATAGATTCTGATTCTTTCTGACATAAAACATTTTAAAGTGAGCCGTGCCAGCCATCTCAGCCCCGCTGTTTGAAACACAATCCATCTTTCTGTGCTTCTATTTTCAGACACACTGAATGCAGACACCTCGCTGCTCTTTGGATTTTTGCCAGCCACTATTCTGGAGTGCTGAAATTTCTTAGAAATAAATAAGTACCCCCTAAAACTCTATGGACAGGTCTCAACTGGAAAACAATCCAAAGTAGTGCTACTGCATATTTTAAAGGGTGTCAAGTGTTCGGGAACCCGGTGACAGCATGCTTTACAAGGAGCAGGAGTGGAAAGCACCAATCGCTCTGTCATCACAAAGGCTCAGCTGGAGTATTCCAAGTGGCCGAATGACTTCATTCAGCTATCAAAGAGTGTGTCTTTCAGCTCCTAGGAGGAGGAAACTGTAGCTCCCTTCAGCACTTGAGGAAACCTGAGTAACTGCTCTGGTTGTCTGACTTGTTTTTTCTCTTTTTACTAGATTTATTGAGCCCTCGAGTGAGCGAGCTGTTACAGTGACTAAAATGACAGAGTCTTGTTTGTAGATGTTTATGATTTTAAATATTTTATGCAGAAAAATTCATAATCAAAGCTTCTGCAGCTGTAAATCTTTCTCCTCTGGGTCTTTTGGGCCTGCAAAATATTCCAATTTAGTGAACAGATGTGGAAAAAGAAAATAAAACCTGACTGCTTCCTGTTACCATTGCTACACAAATGGGCCAGTCCCTGGAAAACAATGAGAATTTGTAGAATTAGACTGACAAACTGATGGAAGGAAGTGTTTTTATGGCAACGAGACATAAAATAATATACTGCAGGGGCCATAAATGCTCCCACTGTTTGTTTACGCTGTCCAAGCTTGTGCATACAATGCTGCTGTTTGGTGAAAACGTATGATTCTCTAATCCAAAAAAAAATAAAAAAAATCTTGAATTGACAGCTGGTGCCTTTACCTTACAGCCAGGGTCATCCAAGTGTGGTCTATGGAGTCTCAAGCGTGAGAGAGAAGATGAGCACCACTTTTCACTCCAACCACAGTTCATGTCATGATGACGAGAACAAAAGCAAATTTTCCTCTGATTCAATTCTTTTCTATCCATCGTAGCAAAATTGACCTTTCTAGCTGTGAGAAGTACAGCTGATGTCAAGAAATATGACAACTTCCTCACTAGAGAGGCGACTCCATAAAGTTCTGACCTCTTGTTCTTCTTTTCCAAATATTCTGGCAGTTTTTATTGACTCTAGTTTATAAAAGTCAATGCACTTGACTCCCACAAATAAATGAATTTAAAAAAAAAAACATGCTGCTAAAAAAAAAGTAATGTACAGATCTGCAGATACATCCCTGCTGAAACCAAAGGAATATAACCAGATAGTGCCATTTTTAGCTATTTATATAACAGGAAAACAGGAGTTACAGAAGACCCTAAAAGTAAACATTAGCTTTCATTTATGAATATTTATCAAGTGATGGAGTTAGAAAAAAATCCTTTCAGTTCTGATACAGCATTTATGATATTCATGGGAACAATGCTAAGCTGTACACTGCATACTGTTTATCTAAATGTACCTCTCGGTGTCCTACGTTGTCCCACACTAGCATCCTCTTAGCCCCACATTTCGTTTGTTGGGATCACCCTGCTCCTCGCTAACAGTTAATAAAATATAAGCTGGCACAAAAAAGTTTTCCAGCTGGATTTTTCCCTGCACAGCCTAATATTACACAAATTCACCAAAATGTTTCAGAACATTTTGAGATGTCAGCCCACATTGTGAGAAATAAGCCACCTAATATACAGTTTGCATGTATAAAATGAGTGTGGAAAGAAACATTGAACAGGTATTTGATTAGAAACCCACAGAGCACACACACACCTGATATACATACGACTCACTGAGGTTAAATTTGGAGTCAAAACTCTAAAATTTACCTGATGTCTGTGTTTTTAATCTTTAAATGGGTGAATTTTTGTTGATTTATGGTTAGACATCACATTGAATTAAATAAACAGGAATAAAACGCAAACTAAACTGTGCAACTACCAATCATCAATATCTCGAATTACCTTGATTTTTTTCGTTAATTAAAATGATTACTTTTGATAATCTTGAACCGCTTCTGCAGTTTAGAAAAGCTCAATTTTAAAATAAGCATGGATTTCACTGAATCCATTTCCACTGAAATTGAAATATGAATGTGCATGTCTGACATCATCCTGTTAGTGTGGTGAAGGAAAGTATTAACGTGAAACCCATCAGCCCGCATGCAATCACAGATTGTACTGTGATCAACAAAAATTGTGAGTTTTAGCTTAGACTTGGTCCTTATTATAGTGATTCCTAAAAATAAAAGGGGCTGTGAATCCAACTGTAATAAAAGAGGAAAGAAGAGGCTGGCAACGTGATTTCATTTTCCTTTTTTCAAAATCATCCAGCTCACGCCCAACACAATCACTTGTCAGACTCCTTTTGATTTTGTAAAGCATCTCTTGGTGCCGTCTGAGCCAGCTGAAATCAGATAAATAAGTAAATGCACATGCAGGGGGATAAATGGGCCAACCGTGCCACTGACTCATCCTCCAAATGTTTGACAGACAATAAAGGCAGCCCCCGCAAAAGAAATAAAGCAAAACAGCCTTGAGGCAGGAAAGACGTGGAAAAATTACGCTCTCGCTCCCCTCGAACGAAGCTGCTTTCGGTCTTCCTGCAGAAAGCTTTTAGTCACAATCGAAGATAAAAAGAAAACCAGACACAAGTGTACAAATTCCATTTTATTTCTACCTTTAAACAGAGACAAATCGTGGTCGACTTGAAAACAAATGAAATACAAATAAAAATACTATTTATATCCGTTGTTTTGTTATCTTAATCGTAACAATCTAATGATTTTTATTTCTACCCAGCGACAGTGCATGGTGCAAAACATCCCTGATTGATTAAAAAAATCCTACACTAAGAAGCTTTGCAGTATCTGGGGTTAAATTTGTCAGTAAAAACCAAGACTGAGAGAAAAAGCAATGAGAGCGTAGATTCTTAGAGGTAACAACTGTAAATATATCGAAGCAATTTAAAAAGTCGTAAGCGGAGGTTTGTACAGCTATGAAATGGGAGTGAAAGTGGCCTTTATCGGACCGTTTTACAGTAGCCACTTATTGTTGTGGAGATAGCCTCAAGCCTTGTATAAACCCTTTGTTATCCTATAATATCACAAATTTCCATACACTTTCAGATATCTTTGCAAATCATATCAGCTTCCCCACCCACCATTCACCAGCAATGCCAAGCCCGAGCTTCATTTAGCCACTTTGAAATATGAACACAAACTGAAATCACTCACACTACTACACGCAATAACGGCATTTAAGCTTGGATTTTTCTCAGTACATGAATCATATCATTTCATTTGAATATATTTAAATTTCACTTCCTGAGTTGAAATTACTCAATGTGAATCAGACATGAGAACACGAAATCCAATGATGCCCCCCCACCCTACCCTACCACCAACACCAGCCTTTTTCTGCATTATATCTGCTGCAGTAAGGAGTCCCACTGTCTCTCCCCTGTTAAAAAGCCATCATGCATGGCTTTCTAACAGCCACCAGCTACACGGATTTGATAGAAATCGCAGTGGGGCTGGGATGACGACTGTGACTGTTTGTGTTCACGAGAACGTGAGGACAGATGAATGAAATCAGACCGACCACTGATGCAACGGGGGAAAAAATTAAAAAAATTAAATTAAAAAAAATAAAAATAAAAAAAATAAAAAAATCAGAAAAGGGCAGTAAGACACCCTGAAACACTGCAGGGAGATTTCTCCAGCAGTTTACAACAGCCTGCGCTGAACTATGGCCCGCTTTCACTGGGAACACCCTGTTTGCCACAGAGGGAGTGGGGGGTGGACCAGCTCTGACATTAGGCGGTAAAAGAGATGGTTCCCATTAAAAATTCATGAATCTGGAATCTGAATCAAGTCAAGGTGATTACATAAGAGGGGCAGCAGGTGGTACACTTGAATAATACCCAGTAGCATGTGTTTAACTCTTGTCTATGACTCTCTTTAAAAAAATTTCTGTAGGAAGAAATTCGGAACGTGCTCAAAGCAATGATTGCACTCACAAGCAATTAAAGTAATTCCACAATCTGGGCAACATATTTTACAAAAAGCGATCTAAGAAGCATAGAAAATCATCAACCTCACTGCCACACAGCATTAGCTGCTCAGCCTCACGCTGGATTCACCGGGAGTTCACTGCACATGATTATATTTAATATAATCTTCATCACCCCCCCCCCCGGATTTATTTATCTTCTCAAATATCAGTGTTAAAACACGAGCTAAACTTGCATGCACCCCTCATTCAGTGTTGGTTTTTACATTTCAATAAACCCACTCTTAGTTTCATCATAGAAAACAAAGAGTGAAGTGGTCTCAGCTGGAGCATTTTGAAAGGTTAGAGCGAATGAATCACCATCTTGTCTCCATTTGTTTTTATGTTTTGCTTGTTTTTTTGTTGGTTTTTTTTTTTTTTTTTTTTTTATCTG
>VUQG01004588.1:0-12177 GCA_015106755.1 Etia nguti
CTAGGGTTAAACTGGAGGGAAGGCTGGGGTTTAGCTGTCCTGCACAGACCACCATGTTGGTGCCCAGAAAGGTGTTGATAAGAGTTCATCTAGCACAGTTAGAGCCGAACATGTCCAGGGTTTGAAGTTACTGGAACATATTTGGCAGTTACAAGAAGCTTTATGTGAGATATAAAAGAGTAAATTATAAACTTCTTATCATATATACATCTATTTATTTTTGACCAGTTCATTTATGGGATGTTCATCAAAACAAATGTTAAAAAAAAGACGACAACAACAACTATAGATTCTTTTTGTTTTCTCTTCTGTTTGCATCACTGTGCTCTCAGCTGAATCTTAAATGTTAAAGGAGGCCCACGTGCTGTCCTTTCTTTAAGATTGGCCGGTGCGGGTTTGTTTTGTTGTTTTGGTTATTTACATTCCAGACTCCACCCTTCAACCAACTTCCGCTCTCTCTGTCTCATCAGCTCTGCTCCTAAAAGGTTCCAGGTCATGAAGATTCTTCTGGAAATGTAACCGTTTCAAATCAAAGTAGTGTGGTGCTAATTCAAAAAGGAAAAAAAATAGTGCAGTCAAATGTTTCCATCCACTAATTCTCTTCGAAATATTAAAGAATGTCCCAGCTGCTGGTGTTGTTCAATGACAAAAGCAAGGACATGTTTGAATGCTGGAACTTTTTCTGTTTCTTTAGATATCGTTTGCCTTCTGAAATTCCTTGCTAATATATTTTTTTTCTGAGTTTAAACCGCCTTAGTGAATGTACAGAATTGAGACCTCTTATGCACTTGTACATAAGTTGACGACTTGTTGGTCATTTTCTTTACTGATTCATTCGTTTGAGTGTGAACTGACTGATTCTCCCACAATGTGCCCGTAGATTAATACGAATTTCGGACATATTTACGGCTCTCGAAGCTGCTTTTTCCAGGCTTTAGAAATCATTTAAGTTGCAGAATGAGGGTAGCATTTCTTTTGCTCCCATTCAAAACAGGGATTCAAACATTTAAGAGAGAAATGCAGAGCGAGCCATGCGCATCAGATGTTCTTGGCATTTTCCATGTGACAGTACTTCAGTTCGACTCCCTTTTTGGTCGCTATCACCATTCTCACATGATTTAAATGAAGATTGGCTTCTGTGCAGCCTCTCTCTCCAGTCATTCTTTTTGGTCATCCATTCCTACCTACCAATGTGCCTTGGTTTAAAAACAAAACGGTAAATCTGGATTTGCTTCCGCCTAAAACACGCCTGCCTGGAGCTGGATTTGTACGTAAGAATCCCAAAACCCCACAATCAATATGACGCTGGTATATGCACTGTTTTCTGTTACCTTTTCTACGCGCTAATCTAGTGAGGGGATGAAGCGGCAGACAACGAGAAACTGCACATCATCATCAACAACACCGCTGGCAATAATGGAAAAGTGCTACAACTGGTTGAAAAGAATCTGTTTTTCTGGAGTTTTGACGGGGGCATCTTTATTTGTTCAGTGTTTAACATCTCTCAGTTGTTTGAAAAATTAAAAGATCTAAATCTTGGCTGCCGTCGACTGATTGTGGGTCTTTTACTGTCTCGTGCATTGGGGGGGGGGAAAAAGTAGTCAATCTAAACTTTGTGCCTTTTGTTTGAAAGTGGACTTATAATTGGTGCATTTACACATGTCGTCCATGTGGGGGTGCACATTGTCCATGTGTTTTCTTTGTCTGCACCAGCGTGAGATGTAAGATGACGAGAGTATCGGTTCAAATTCATCGATCATCCTTATAATTTTAGTGGGCCCACGCTATAAAAGGTAGTCTTTTATTAAACAGTAGATTTTACTGGTCTAAAATGATAATCCTGCCCTTTTAAACTGGGATATGTGTACTAAAGCAACAGTTTTTCAGCACCCACTGGTTGTAATTCTGATTGCCTTTGGGTTGCAACATGTTCGATAGGCTAAAGAATGTTTTGCCTACGTCACTCCTCCTATGACTCAGTTAGCTGATGTAATCACATCAGACAGCGGGATGAGTAGGTGCCCTCTGGTGCGTTTACCCTCACACTGAATCAGCCCGCTGCACACCTGTATGACGTAATCATCTGTTACATGCACAAAGAAATCCAGCTGTACTTATGACCAGGAGGATGCTCAGACACTGAGGAGATACACCTGGGCTTAGATCACTGATATTTTATAGGGCTTTCTTCTGCTCAGGTTAAAATAGGATAGTTTCAGCTTGGATTTTAGAACAATTTTGCATTAAATTTTGAAGAGTTACAGCCATTTTTATACCCTCTCCCCAAATTTCTCAGGTCCAAAATTAATTGGACAAATAAATAATTTTAAATATCAGGGTAGTTGTTAATACGTGGGCAAAAATTGTTTGCAGGCGATGATTGCCTGAAGTGTAGAAGCCATGGATATCACCAGATCATATGTTTCCTCCCCAGAGATGTTCATTACTGCCTTTACTCCAGCTGCCTTCAGTTGTAGCTTGTTTGTGGTTTGTAATTAATAGCTGAAAGCATGCACTGTTGGGTTGAGATCAGGTTACTGATTTGAACATTGAAGACTATTCTATTTCCTTGGCTTATCTGTTTGCACTGTACCGTGCTGTCCGAACAGTTTTGCAACATTTGAATCTTAGAGTATATGCCTGTACATTTCACATTGCTACTGCTATCAGCAGTTCCATCATCAGTACACACTAGCAACCCACTTCCATTGGCAGACATATTTGCCCATGCGCTAACACTGCCTCCATCGTGTTTGACAGATGGTGTACTTTGGATGATGAGCTGTTCTTTCTTTCTCCATACTGTCCCCATCATAAACAGTGAATCCAAACAACGGTGCGGGCTCTTTTCGGCAAAGTCCTTCCTGTTCTGGAGTGTAACCAGTGGTTTGCACCCTGTGCATTTACATTAATGAAGTCTCTTGATTGGAGGCTTGGAAAATGACACGCCTACTTCCTCGAGAGTGCTTTTCACATGTCTAAATGTTGTAGTGGGGTTTTTTTCAACCATGGAAATAATTATCATCCGCTTTAGATTTCTCCTGTGGTCTTTCCGACAATGGATTCCTTCTTTTTAAGAAGCACACTGTTTATTTGGCCACTCCTAAAGTTTATGCTATCTCTGACTGGTTTGTTGAGTTGTTCAGGTTTGCAAAATGAAAGATCAACACTTGAAATCAACTCCAGATCTTTATCTGTTCAATTTGCCATGAAATGACAAGAAAATAAGGAAATAAACTGGTGTTCTACTTTTTTGTATAATCCACCCGCAGTGGTGCATATTATTGAAATATTTCAGGTATTAATCATTTAACTGCAGTTTTCACAAGAGTAAAGCTTTTGGTGGATTCATTTGGGTCCCTGGGCCGCAGTGTGTCTTTTGTCCTGTCTCCCGCCCCTCACCCCAACCGTCACAGCAGTTGGCTGCCCCTCTCTGAGCCTGGTTCTGCTGGAGCTTTCTTCCTGTTAAAATTGAGTTTTTCCTTCCCACTCTTGCTAAGTGCTTGCTGAAAGGAAGTTGTTTGATGCTGGATGGATAGTCGGGAAAGTTGGAGAATAGTGTCAGTGGGATTGTCCCCAGTCAGTGAGCCAGATTTCAAAACTTAAAAAAAACCCCCAAAAAACATACTTTTACAATATTTATTACAGTATATGTTTCACAAACTTTTCAAGGGGCTGCCAAAGACATCAGCTGAAGAAGAAAGAAAGTGAAGATGTATCCGATGAGAAAAGGTAGTAACACTGATGGGCTCCAGCATGTCGTATAATCTGATGTACCACTGTCATAAAGCGGGCTATTGTGCAGTAAAATACGCTTTTCCCTCTTACAGGAGCTTCTCTTAAAGCTCATCTATTTCCCAGAAAGATTCAGAGGAGTTTCTGTTCTGCTCTGTGGGTATTTTGGTCGAAATAAGATAAAGAAAGAAACCCCCTGACCTGTCCAGCTCACTGCCAGCTTAAATTATACCATGAGCCACCAATACGTTGTTTCAGATACGTCTTACATAATACCCTGGACTTTCACACATGCTGACATACCAGGAGGTTTTGCTATCTGAAAACCTCACACCACCGACATTACGTCAGCCCAGTAGCTCATTCCCAAATAACTTTTTTCTCCCCCCTGACCGTGACTCAAAAAGTGCGACAATTTGTCTCGTCCTCTCTCCACGTCTGGTATGCAGGGTGGGACCAGAGGTTCACACCCACTATTCAGGAATTTGGGAAGTTTCCTTCCATATAAGGAGTTTTTGATATAAATCGCGACCTAAGGAAGAGAAGGGGAAAGGTGGAGCTTAGGATCGATTAACGAAGCGTGGAACGAAGAGTATACAGGACTATCAAGAGAAGTCCCCTCTCTCGCTTTGTTGCTTGAATACATTTTTTTTTTTTTTTTTACTGAGTAGCGCAGTAGTGCGTTTTGAATGGAAGCTTAAAATACATTTAGTATGTAATGTTCTAAACTCATGACAGGCATTGCTTAATTATTTATATATGTGCTCTTTACATAATGGACTGTTTTTTACATATTAGTTGAAAACCGTTTCATTAAAGGTGGCACAGTGGTGTGGCGGTTGGCAATGTCACTTCATAGCAAGAAGGTTCTGGGTGCAAATACAGTCTGAGGCCTTTTTGTGTTGAGCTTGCTTGTCTGTTTGGGTTTTCTTTGGCTACTCTAGCTTCAACCCATGCCACATATCACTGTCATGTCCAGGTTATACCCTGCCTCTCACCCCACGACAGCCTGGGATAGGGTCCAGTCCCCACGACCCTCAACTGGATAAGTGGAAGAAAATCGATGGATGTTTCCTTTATTAGGATTACTTATCTTAAGAGCATTACAGGAAACTTTAATTTTTTTAATACAAATTTATAATAAATAATTACTACTACTACTAATACTACTAATAATAATAAATATAATAATTATAACAGCCACATAACACAGTTTCTAAGAAAATGTCTAGTCACATACAAAAAAAATCTGATGTGCATAAGTCAAAGTGGCCAAGATTTTAAAAAAGACTGCACTGATTTCAGGAAAAGAAGGTCTTTTTTGGGTATGAGATACAGTAAAATAAATAAAAAGTGAACTGAAACAATGCTGTAAACTTGCAAAACTAAAGTAAAAAAATCAAAGTATACAGGAATCTTCAGTTTCAGTCTTTGTCAGTCTGGCCAGATTTGTTGGCATAACCAGCTTGAAGAGTATTTGGTGTGTATGTTTACTGAGATTTGGACATCTCCCTGACTTTGAGTAAAGTGTTTTTATTATGATATTTATTCCAAATATCACCTCTGAAAACAGCAGCCATGAAAGAAACTAAAACTAACAGCACAGCTAATGAAAAATGAAACCTGATCGTGTTTAGAGAATCTGAACTATACTAAAATGTGTAAAGCCACATTGCAAGATAAGAACAACGAAATGAAACTGGAAATCCAAAGTAAAAAAAAAAAAAAAAAAAAATAAAAAAAAAAAAAAAAAAAAAAAAAAAAAAAAAAAAAAAAAAAAAAAAAAAAAAAAAAAAAAAAAGCACATCATAGGAAACTTAATATAAAGCACTGCCATTAAACAAAAAAACAAAACACCTTAGTCATCCATACAGTATTACAACCATTAAGCTGTAGTCACAGTGACATGATTTAGTATGAATGATAAAAAGATCACGTTTAATACTTAATATCCTTGACATGACCCAAGTCTGACATGACTTTTGTAAATTGAGGTATAAATGCACATCAGACTACAGAATACCTGAACAAAATAAAGCCTTAAAAAGAAAAATCAAACTCCTGATATACAACTGGCAGTGAGGAAACATAAAAAATAAAATAAAATATAATAATAAAATAAAAATGTAAATTTTTCCATGTTCATTTTCATGTCTGTCAAGAGCAAGACAGGGAAAAAAAAAAAAGAAAAGAAAAAAGTATTTTCTAGGAATGATTGTGATGGTCGATGCTTGGCAGTATGACATCAGGACCTACACATTTAAAAAAAAAACAAAAAAAACAACACAGAATAAACCTAACCGTTTGAGCTAAACACAGCTCGGTAACACTGGTAAACATGACAGTATTGTAGATTAGGTTTTGCTACAGCATTATTCTCATACAAAGGTAACTTTCCCACAAACACTGCTACTGTTAAAAGTTGAGATGGCATTTAGCCACAAATTGTGGTTTATCCTAATACAGTTTCATGGAAACTACAACTTTATGATTAGAAAGTCTATAGAAACCATTTGTAAATAAAAGTGGAAATCACAGATGAGGAAATACTAGAACATTAAATATACAAAAAGTCAGCTACTGAGTGTGGTACATTTGCTCTGCAGAGAACCTATGTGCACTGAGAAATATCTGCTGAATAAAATGGGAACATAGAAACCATAAATATTATAAACCATAAAAGCACCATCTCTCTCACTAAACTGAATGCTTTGTGGAGTTGTGAGGGCTTCATGTTAACAGATGATTGCCTAGAAGAAAAACATGTTTTTGGCTAAATCACAATAATACTGCTTTTAATTAAAACTACAGATATAACTGCAGAAAAAAGGCAAACAAACATAGCAAAGCATATACTTCACGGAAGGTTGATACAACAAGTCACTCCCCTTTTAACTAAAACAACAATAGGAATACATTATGAAAGGGTCCAAGCTTGCTGCTGTTAAAATCAGTTACTCTCATCCCAAGTAGACAGTACAGACATGGATTTAAAAAAAATAAAAAATAAAAGAACACATTGCACTATAGAAATCTAAGAAGGTGGTGATTGAATATTAAAAACAAAACCATGCCCTCATTTTTATCCTAGAGGGGAGTGGATGTTTCGCGGTCAGTGTCTTTTGTACATTCAATAAAATCCAGTACTGCTACTAAAGAGGCCAACTTTGCTGGTGGTGCCAACTACACCAAAAAGTGGGTGATCAATACATCCTGGTAAAAATTGGAAGAGTTTTTTTTTTTTTTGCATTTACGCTGCAGGAATGCTCATTGTGAGAAAGGGATTTATAAAAAAAAATAAAAATCCACTTTCGTTGTCAAACAGCATAATAAACAGTCTCTTTTCCATTTTCCATTTTATAAGTACCATTATGTTGGTTACTTTACTTCATCCCAGTTTGCGCATCTGATTATCCAATTCCCCGCTGCACATTCTGCAGGCTCAGGTTTAAAAATCAAATCAAAAGGTACTGGTGATGAAAAAAAACAATAATAATACATTCTCCAATATAGTGTTTTCCATCCTAAAGTTAGTGTTTGGTCTCCACAACTATATATTTTAAAAAAAAGAGCTTCTAGTTGACAGTTTCACTCACCGAGTGCAGTGGACCCCACACGGCGCTGATGGGGGTTTTCGCCAGGGAGCGGGTTTGCCTGGTGACCATGCTCCAAACACGGGGCACAGAAGCTGAATTCCTCTGTGAACTACTGCTAATACTGCTACTTGTGCTGGTACTGCTCAGGGACGTGGGCTGCTGGGAGGCGGTGTGCTGGGAACTGAGGCCGACAGGAGGTGCGACAGATGCGGATTCGGGCGAAACTGAGGCAGCGGCTGAAACCTGGGCAGAGGCAGATGCTGGGCTTGTAACTGGGGCTTCAGAAGACATGACAGCTGAAGATGGCAGTGGGCATGCTACTGCAACTGGAGTTGAGGGGGACCTGGGAAATGGCATCTGAAGTGGTACTCCTCTGGTGGGTGGAACAACAGCTACATTCGTGGATAACTCCTGATTTGCAGCTGAGACGGAAGATAAATTCGTGACTGGCAGAAGGACTGGGGATGGCACTGAGGCCGGCACACTTGCAGGACATGTAGTGGACAACGGTGTTGCAACTGAGCTCAAGGCTGAAGCTGGTAAGGCTGGAGCAGCAGCTGGTTTGTGAAGATCTTGCTGTTTTAAGACTAAGGCAGGCATTGGCATTAGGGTTGGTAGATGGGCTGTAATGAGTTGAGGCTGATCCTGCTCCATGTGGCAAACGATGACTTTATTCATATGAAGAGGTGATATCCCTGGAGCTGAGAGAAAGACTGGAGCTGGGACTGGAAGAGATGCTTCTGTGCTCGCAGGCACCGAATCCTTTCCTGAAGGCGCATCTGACGCTGGAACAGTCATAGCTGTCTCCATTAGATGCTGCACCCTGGAGGGATCCAAGAATTGTTGGTTGTCCTCTGGAGGAGGTGTGAGGCCTATCTCTCGGTTACAAGTGCTGCTCTCTGACTCTGCTTGTTCAGTCTCTGTGGGTTTATTCTGGCTCTTCAGCTTCATCTCGTTTTCGAGCTCTATAGCTTTCTGCGCAGCTACATCTGCCAGGAGGCGCAAAGCACTAAAGTCCGGGGGAGCGCACTGATCTGGAGGAGTTGGTGGAGGTGTGTTGAAGAGGCCATTGGTGGTGCTAGCTGCTGTATTTCTGCTGGCAAGACTTGCCAAATAAGTCCCCTGTTCTTTCACTTTCCTTAGCAGACTTTGTGTATCCATCTTCATCAGTGCCTGGACAGACACTTCCTTACCAGGGTAACCTGCTCCTGTCAGAATAGCTGTTGCTGTGCTCCCAAGAACACCCAGGTCGAAAACAGGGGCAGAATGAATGACAGATGGGCGCTCCGGCAATGGGCTGGGAGAGGAGTGGCTTTCTGTGAAGGAGACGCCACCTCCACTGGAGGCATGCCCCTCATTTTTGCCTCCAACCTTGCGAGAGATGGTGAACTTGGTGGGATCTTTGCCATCCTTGCGAAGAAGGTCAGGGAGCAGGCGGCGACGTGCATTGATGAACCAGTTACAGATCTGTGAAAATAAATACAAATATTGTAGATTTCAGGTATGAAAAGAATCAATATTTTCTGCTTACCAACCTAAAGGAAGATCACAAGGTGTCAGAAAACTGACGCAAACAGCAACGTTTCTTCACCTAAATCTGTACCCAAGGCCCTACTCACTCCCTCTAGTGGTACAGCCTCTCACATGACAAGACAAGGCGTGAGAGTCCCCATACAGCTGGCAGTAATGAAGGTTTGAGCTCAAATATGCTGAGCCACAGAGAAGCCAGCCAAAGGCATTCCAGTGAACTGACTACATAACAAGAAACTCTGCTGCAGCCTCATACTGATCTGCAAATGCCTTATCTAATGCAGCCTGTCTGTGCATGCCTACGTGTTGGGAGGGAAAGAGGAAACGTCTACCACTGATGCAACAAAGTAAAAAAAGGAAGGCTGGGAAAAAATGCTATTCTCTTTAGTACAATGCATACATTCAACTATTGTTTTGCTTTCACTTTTCACAATCAGATTGAAGAGCCGTTAAAACAGTAAAAGTGCTTTTAGATTTACATGCACAATCCATCATCAGCCAAATACTCGTCACACTTGTTTGTACTAACAGATATAGTGTCACGTCTCTGATGCAAGCTCCTCTAGCAAGTGAAGAGAATAAATCCATAAATGAAAACCTGCTCCTTACCTGCAGCACAGTGAGGTTGGTTTGGCTCGACAGACTTTGTTTCTCCTGCTCTGACGGGTAGGCGTTGAAGCGGTGCTCGTACAGCCAGCTCTTGAGAATCTGCACCGCCTCCTTGGGCAGGTTACCACGGCGACGGCGCTTCCCAGAGAGCCCCCTTCCTGACAGGTCGAGCGGGGAGCCATCATCGCTGTCCGCTGAGGTGTGCTCCTCATGCTCCGGGCAAGGATCCTCTGCGGGAGCTGAGGGAAAGGAGGCAAGACGTCAGTCATTTTGACTTTTACACCCTTGGCTGACTTGGGTTGTAGGAGGTGGTCCTTATAAAGTATTCTGATTCTGATGTTACCCATCACTTATTCTGGCTCATGCATGGTGTGGTTTAGGCACAGTTCTCAGACACCAGGTAAACAAACATTAAAGGAAGGCAACTGTTTGATCAAGCACATAGCAGTAAACAAGTACAGTTTAGTACTTTATTTTATTTTTTTTAATTACTACTTAGTAACAAACAGATTTACAAGAGCTTTGCGATTTTGTGCTGCTTGTGCCTTTCAAAAAAAAGACATTTATCGTTGGCACTGGAGGGAATCTCCCCTCAAAATGGAGCATGCCTGATCCCAGGGGTGGGCAAGTGAATGCAGTAAATGTCCTTCTGTGGGGCTGGGTGAAACCTGACCCCCGGGGGCAGCGCCTGTCCTCACAAAGACATTGTGGCCATATCAACATCACAGTAGCTAGTGGCCCAGGAATCTATTGACAATGAAAGCACCTCAAGCCGATTCAACTGAAGGCTGCTAGAGCAGCTGACAAACCTGCATTCCTCCATTTGCCTAAAAAAATAAAAGGGCAGGAGGAAAATAAAACTATTACTATTAATAACATTTATTAAAACATTTCAGACAGCCCGAATCTATGAATGGGATAGATGTTTCAAAAACAGCCTTAATGTGGTCAAACTGAGTCTGACAAAAAACGGGACTTGACAGAGATTTGAGGCATTCCCCGCAGTGCCCCGAAGAGGCGTGACGTACGTGATACTACAACTCCACTGGCTCACGGCACGGACCTTTTAAGATCTACAACAAAAAACTCTCAAAACTATCTTCCTGACAGCAAGCAAATACAATTCAGTGCAGGGCTGGCTTAGTTCGGCTTCATTCCGATAGCCCAGATAGTCACATCAGCATCACGCTGATCAACTTGTGTTTACAAAATGTCCTCTCTACCTTTGTAGTCATCTGCAGCTCGGGGTCGCCTTGGAAAACCTTGAAAAAGTAACCCCTAAAAAAAGTTGATACATGGCCACGGTCTCAGGCTGCTGAGACCGTGAAAAGAAAAAAAAATCTGATCGCCCAAAGTATGCACAACAGACGGCTTTGTTAGAGAAATCGGGGTGTATTTAAAAAAACAAAATAAAACCCCCCACTACTTGCATAAAATAAAATATGACCAACCTGGAGGAAAAACGGGTAAATTAGCCATGTGGAAGGCACAAAAGGAGGCGAGCAGGGACGCACAGCCTCTCCGCATGTCGCTCCGCCAGATGGACACCATGCCTGCCTCCAGTGATAACTAGCTGGCTAGCTGTCCCTCCAAATTTCAACACAAACACACGCTGCATTTGCTCGCAACAAAAAACCCCGCATACCAGCCAGAGTCAACAGCGAAAAGCCACGCACGGGCTCGTAGGCAGACACTCCGCTGGCGAGAAACGGACACGGCAAAAGACGAGTAGCGCTCACCTCTTTTGACTGCTTTCATTCTTTGTTGATAGCTGTATGGAAAACACGCAGCTGTCCAAGTTGCTCGTTGTTACAAAGCGTGCCCGGGAGCCAAACGATGGTTGACACAGCGACACTTTCTTCCAAGGCGCCGAAGGTGTTGGTGCTCTCGTCCCGACTCCAAAAGAACTAAAAACCCGTCGCCGCTAGAGTTGTGCCGCACGGAAGTGAGGAGAAAACAAAAGTCACATTTCCACCGCACTCTTCGCTTTCTTGCAAAGATAAATGTTGGCTGTCTTCTGTCGCTCCTTCCTTTTACCTGCAGCGGTTTGCTAATCTTGACAGTCCGTCCCACCCCTTTCACAGCTGTCGGCCAATCGCGCCGCGGCGTTTATTCCTAGGCGAACATGCGCCAATCGCGGCGCGTTTTCAGGCAGAAGACGGACTCTGTGTCACAGTGAGTGACGGGAGAACCATTTCATTCAAAATACAGCGCAGTCATTGAAACATTGTTATTATCTCGACACTGTTAAAACTCTGTGGGGGGGACAACTAACAACCCAGTGGTTACATTGACACAAGCGGGATTTATATATAACAACGGTGTAATCCCTTCAGACCACTGTGGTCATTTTATTATCGTCTCCAGGAGATAGCTTATATCTCTGTTCGAGATATGTAATGAGCCACAAAAACATAAGCGTCTTAAGAGTTGACTGGTGAATTATTAGTCATTTTGCTCGGTTTCTGTTCAGGCTTGAGAGGCTCGTTTGACAAAAACGGGACTCTTGATTTCTCGACATCTGTGGGAGACTCAAACTCCTCCAGAAAATTAGCGGGAGTTTTGGTTACTGTCAGATAGATAGCACAAACAAATCTACGTAAAGTGACTGTAAAGGAAGAATATAGATCATAATATGTTTTCAGTGTTAAAAACGATTTTTACTCTTATTATTTAAAAAAAAAAAAAAAAAAAGAAAAACAAATCA
>VUQG01004589.1:7144-59325 GCA_015106755.1 Etia nguti
TTTCCTCTCTCATTCCTTTTTTTTTTTTTATTGTACCAGCCTTCATCAAGTTCTTCGTCTTTGTCCATCACTTCGTACTTAGACCACTTCATCTATGCCTTCCAACCCTGGCATGTCACATTTTATTTGTTCTGTTGCTGTGATCTCGTTAAGATAATGAGGAATGAACTGTTTGACCAGGACCTGTTAACAACACGTCACAGAGCAGGCCCAGATAAGCCCTCGCCCCATCTATCTAGCTGTGATTGCACCATCTCTCAATTCTCATCCGTTTATTTGTGGATGCCATGATTCATCTTTTATTTTACTTGTTTTCAAAAAAGAAAAAAAAATTCTTGCACTGGAATGCTTTTAATTATGAAGTTGGGTTTTTTTTTTTAAGTCAGCTAAAAGACTGGTGTAATTGTCTTTTTTTTGCAGCATATAAAATATCAGCATTAAAGTAATAAGTTTGTAGATTTTAAAGAACCAAATACACCCAAGAAGAAAATTACAATTCAAAACCACTCTCTTTACTGAGTCTCTCACATAAAAACCTGGATCTCTGTCAGTAGAGGTAGTTTTTTCCCAAGAAGTACATGTTATGTTAGTTTTTTTTTCTATAAAAGGATACAGGATAAAGTACTCACACCTGCTATAAATGAAACAGCATTTTTTATTAGTTGTACCACTGGCTGCAGAGATCGCACCTGACAAGTTCTGTTGTCCTTGATAATAACAGATGACATTAGATCCGTTGAACTGGGTGGTGATTGTGGCCATCTTCCTATAAATTGCATAAACTAAAGTAAAATAAAATATCAGCTGCTAATTAATAGATATAACTTCAATGTACCTTTACAATTTAAAACATCATAAAATATAATTCATGAGCCTTTGAATTTCTGCCATTTGCACTGTATGGCATCACACAGGTAGTCTGCAAATCTGAGTTTTTTTGTCATTCTGACCAGTTTTAATACTTCTGGCAAAACTTGTAGCCAAAACAAAAAAAAACACACAACATAGAAACACTGAGTCTACAAGTGGTGAATATCTCAGATCTATCAGCTCAAAGATAAAAAAAGAAGTGTATGTAGTCACAAACATCCCATGATGAAGGTGTTTATTCATTTTAGTTTATTCATCATAGCCTTATTGCTACATCTAGTTAATGAGGCACTTTTGAAATACAGATAATTTCAAAAATGGGGCATCAACAAGGGCATTATTTGCAAATAAAGACTTATACTAGTCAAATTAGGCATACCATTTATCACTGATATGCTTTCCATTTGCTTTAAGAAGTCGTTTCACTTTCATCATTGGAAATCACTGTAACTGACGTGCAACTGAATTGACTTCATGTGTCAAACTGCTACCTTTTAACGGCTAACTTTTGAGCCACAGCACTGTAAGTCAAACATTTGATCTTTATGGTACAGTATAGACATTAATGCGCTATTCAAATAAAGTTCAACTTAAGCTTAAATTGAAAAATTAACTAATTATTTTTTCTTAGAAAAAGACAGGTGTTGAGAACCAGATGTGCACAATGATAATAATAATATAGTAATAATAATAATAATGATAACAATAAATTCACAGGGGAACTCAGAGGCATTGGTTCCTGTGAGTGATGTCAGCATTGACAGTGTTTTCAAATAAAAGTTTCCAGGCATATTTCATGAGATAAATACATTTAGTGTTTTTTGGGTTCCAGCCTGTAATTTTATTTTATTTTTGTTTTTTTGTTTTTTATTTATTCTTAAAGTGGATTTTTAGAGCCAAATTGAGAAACAGCATTGTGTCCGTCTCTGGTGATCTGGCTAGGCCATTTGTTTGAGTGTCTGTTGAATAAAGCAGACCATATTAGCGCAGGCCAGGCACTGTTAATGGAATGCTACTGATGGTAAATCAGTATCAATCAGTGTGTGTGTGTGTGTGTCCATGTTTGTTTGGCGACTTGTCCATATCTATCATGGTGATGGTGTCCTGTCAACACAATGCTGAAGGGAAGCATAACACAGATCAAAAAACAATGGCCATGCTCAAAACAAAAATAAGCACCACCAATAGATGTGTAATGCTGTACAATAGTAGCCTTACGTTCCCCAATAATATTTACTGTTGCAATTTACTTTATTAGCTTCAGTTCTGACCAATTAGCTTTAACCTTTATCACCAAATATAATCTTAAAATTATATTGAATTTTATTCTAATTACATTCTTTTGTTGTTTGTCTTCAGTTATCGCTGGCTCCACGTCGTGGAGCATCTTTCACCTCATACAACCAAAAGCCATAGCTGTCACTAATTAGCAACATGACTGTGTATAAAAAGAACAGAGAGCTTCAGTCATTTAGAAGTAAAAGTAAATATGATAACAACAAAATTATACAAATAGTATAATTTGTAATTACAGTACATCCATTTATCCAATATACAATATGTAATTTCCATTTGGATCTTTTTTAAGCCACTCCAATACTTTATCTTGTGCCAACTTTACTGGTTCATCCATAATTGCTTAGTTATGTGTTCCTGCTCTATAATGAAAGTCCCACTGCTGACACTTAAGCTATGTCAATTACCAGCTGTCTTTACCTGTGAAATGGCAGGGTCCTATGTACATTTATAAATGGCTGTCAAGAAGAAAGGCACACAGACATACGGCCGCCCATATGATTGCAAAGGGCATATAAGGAAAAGATGGACAGATGTTCACTTTGGTAGTACATTCAGATAAGAATCGCTGTGTCTTTGTTACACTGAGCTAGACAGCAGATGAGAGCAGAGATGAAAATGTGATTGAAGATAGCTGGTAGGGGTAAAAATACTTCTGCTTCTGGGCTTTAATTTTTTTAACTTCACCTGCTAGACAGACACATTCTAAGACTGTGTTGTGTTTACATTTTATATATGCATATATGTATGCATAAAGTACGTGTGATATACATACATTTTATCCTTTGTTTGTGTCTCTCTCTTTTCAACATGCCTGTAACTTCAAAGTAACTAAGACAGTGTGTGCGGAGCAGTGTGACGGCCGTTGCTTTGGTCCCTTTGTTAGTGACTGCTGCCACCGTGAGTGTGCAGGTGGCTGCTATGGCCCAAAGGACACAGACTGCTTTGTAAGTGAACGCACACACACACACACACACTTTGCATCATTATGGTGTGACAAAAGAGGTTAAAGTGATAATTTTCCTGGTGATATTACCATGTCAATGTGGTTACACAGATAACATTTTGTGTTAACACTTTGTTTTACGTTTTTCTTTTTCTTTTTGGTTTCTTAAATCTGACACATTTTACTTGTGACTTTTTCCTTCCTTCAATTTCAGGTACCTCTTAAAATGGATTTCACTCAGTTTTTAAATGCCACTTGTATGGAAAATATCATTTGATGACATTTAATTCTCTTTTCTTCCTGACATGAGTGTCATTGTTAAATATAGACTTCACCAGGAACTCTTCATTCTGACTTTTTGCCACGTGCTTTATCACTTTT
This sequence comes from Etia nguti, assembly GCA_015106755.1. Taxonomy (NCBI): domain Eukaryota; kingdom Metazoa; phylum Chordata; class Actinopteri; order Cichliformes; family Cichlidae; genus Etia; species Etia nguti. The sequence continues at coordinate 10,638 of VUQG01004589.1, forward strand.
ATCTGTGCTCGTTTGCATGTTAAACTTGTTTCTGAGGCTGTAACTCAGAATCCATTGCTAATTGAGCTCTTCTTCCTGGCTTTGCAAAAGCAAGTTCTGTATTATATATATTTTTTATTCTTCTGTTCTCTTTACAATTATCATAAAATTGAGAAAATGGCAACGCATATTCTTGAATGAATCTTGGCAAATTCAAGGTCTCTGGGCACAAGAATTTATTTCTAAATTATTATCATAGATAACATTAAATGTGTACATGTATGTGTATATATTTTTAGGGTCTGTAATCACATATAGAATAAATACATGTCTTAGCACAGGGATATTCAATTAAAATTTAAGGAGGTCCTGTCAGAGAAAATTTCCTCAAACAAACATCCAGAAAATCATAAAGTTCCACGTGCATTATAATGATGTAGCCTAACAGTTGTACCACTGTCTGTATATAGTCAACCTCTGGGTGTAAAGTAAAACAAAGTATAATTAAATTCACCAGTATTTCAATCATATTTGTTATTAATTTTCACAATGGACTAGCAGGTACTGCAATAACAAAATAATAATAAAGTAGAGTTCAAAAGCATTTCAGTGTGTGTTAACACGCTAAATAGGAAAGACATCAATAATGAGCTTAGAGAAGCAATTGCTGCTGCCCAATCCAGAAATGGACAAGTCCATCAGCCTACAGTGAGAAAAACTGTTCATCCAAGTAGAAAACATTCAAGAAAGTCGTTCATCTTCTCAGGGGTGAATTTCCCAAGGTCAAATTATGCAATACTCAGAGAAACTACCAAAAGTCCAAGAGTTACATCTCAGACTCTACAGGCATCAGTTGGCATGTTAAATGTTAAAGTTAATGACAGTACAATTGCATGACTGAAAATGGCTGGACAAGTATAGGTTGTTTGAAAAGATGCCAGGAGAAAGCCTTTTCTCTTTAAAAAGAACAATGTTGTATAGCTTAGGCTGGGAAATGTGTATCTTAACAAACCACAAGACTTTTAGTCATTTGGACACACAAGATTAAAATGGTAATGTGTGGCCATAGTGACACATTTGCCAGATACAAAACACAGGATGTCACAAACATCCCATTCCAACCATTAAACACAGTGGTAGACGGGTGAGGATTCAGGTTTGTTTGTAGCCATAGAATCTGGGCACTTTGAAGTTATTAAGTTAACTAGAACTCTTCTGTATACCAAAGTATTCTTAACTCATATGTCAAGTTGTCTGCGTCATGGGTACAGCTTAGTCCAAATTGGGTCATACACCAAGACTGTGATGGCAAGTACAGCAAATCTAAAAATTAATAGCTGAAAAAAGAAAAGGATTCCAATGGCCTAGTCAAAGTCCAGACCTCAACCAGACTGAAATTCTGTCGTAGGACTTTTTTATATTAAAAAAGAATCAAAATGGCAAAATGCCATTTCTGTGTCTACTTTTCTCCACACCAGCTTGATTTTTCTTAGTAAAATTAAAGGCCTTAAAGGCCAAGCCAGCTCAAATGACATTCTTTCCTGACTGTAATTTCATTGGGTGCATGCTGATAGTCTCCATCTCCACCTTTCAGTAATATCACTACTGGACACTGAAAGGAAATTGCTATACAAACCTGGGGTCAGGCTGGCAGTAGTTATGAGTGAACGTGAAACCAAATTTTGGCCACCCAGTCAAAAGTAACCTAATCTGTGACTGTATGCTACATTACCATTTATGTAAATATACTACTACCACTACGAGTACTAGTACTATTACTACAGCTACTACTACTGATATTACTTATGTGGATGTTTGCAGGCCTGCACCAACTTTAATGACAGCGGGGCATGTGTGACCCAGTGCCCTCAGCCATTTGTCTACAACCCTACCACCTTCCAGCTGGAGCATAACCCTAGGGCAAAGTACACCTACGGAGCTTTCTGTGTCAAGAAGTGTCCACGTAAGTCTCACCACCTGGATAAACACAAACAAACATACATACACACACACACACATGGATACTTTACATACATGCATACTGCTTTAAACATTCATCTTAAGTCATAACCTCTTCATAGCTACACTTTAAGTACTAATTTAATGGGACAGTTTCAGTTTACTGTGGATAATTACACCTGCATCCATGTGCAATCCATCAGTTGATTGTCATGGTCTTCTAGACCCACAAGCAGGAGGAATGGACAGTAGCAATGCCTGTTATGTTCTTATAACCCTCATTTGCATTGGACTGGAAGATAAATGCAGCTGCTTCTTGAATTGCATTTACTCCTTAGGTTTCTCATAACTTTCTCATTACTGCTGGTAGATCATTTTTAGGGCAAATACTAGCAACATAAATATAGCTTGTCTCTTTCCTAAAATAGTCTTTGTGTGTGTGTGAGCGTGACTATGTCTGTGAGGATGAATTTGACTTTTACATTTCTGTAAAAGGGACATTTTGCAAAGTGAGGAATTTTTTTTTTTACTAAAGCAAATGGCTGTTTAAGAGTAACACTTGTATGAAGTTTTGTGTTAGGAGTAGAAAAAGTTAAGTTACATTAATCATTAAGTTTTAACGTTTAGGTCAGAATAAGGGGCATGGGACGTATTTGTTAGGCTGGGTTCTCACATTTGTGTGTTCAATCCAATTGACAACTGCCATTGTACATATAAGTAGGCAGTCCAGGATGTACATAGCCTCTCACCTTCTGAGAGATGGTTTAGGTACCAGCACCCCCACGACCCTAAATTAGAAAAGTGGTTAAGAAGATGGATGGCTTTCTACACTGCTACACCTCTTGGTGGTACATAAATGGTCAATGGTCATTCCAACATGTCATCTTGACAAGCCATCAGTCTTGTTTGCAAAGCCAGTAGGTGATGAGGAAGTAGAGGCCTGCATCTGAATTAGCACCATATCTCTTCCCACTCCTGTGTATAATTTTTAGTCATGGTATTCATGCATTATTCTGTGGCCACTGCTACCCACAAGCTAACCACTCACCACACCCACAGCTAATTGTGGACACCCCATGCTGTTCAAAACATCACTGAAAAGGCCAACCAGCAGGGAGGGAAGGGGAGCTCTGCGCTTGGAGGCATTGTTACTTTTAAACAGACACAGGAGAATAATATAAACATTTAACTGTTTTTTGTTATAAAAGTATGCTGCTTTTTTTCTTATGGTAGTTTTTCACATAAAATCTATGCAAAATAAGTAAGTAAATAAATAAAAAATAAATAACCAAATAAATAAATAAAAATATTGATGAGGCAGAGTCACTTTCAAAGTCACTTTCAGCACTTTTTTTATGTGATTGCCTACACTCCACTGCCACTTATTGTTCTGTATGTTCCAGTGTGACAAACAGCAGCCATCTGTATTTGACATTTACAATGAATTGTTTTCCAGATAACTTTGTGGTAGACCACAGCTCCTGTGTGAGAGCATGCCCCAGTAACAAGATGGAGGTGGAGGAGAATCGCATTAAGATGTGCATTCCTTGTACTGACATCTGTCCAAAAGGTAAAAATTCAAACATATAGTCGCAGTAAATAATCACTGAATGTTTTTCTCCATCAATTTAGCTATTTTATTATTAACAGTATATAACTGTATATATGCACTGTTGTCAGTTTCACTATTGGATTTATTTTGGCAAATGCAGGAACAGTATATGTTGTCCTGACTGCATCACCCCTTAATCTACCTCATATTTTGCATGTTTGCACCATTGAATTAATTGATGCAATATTTTTCTCTTCATGGTTTCACTATGTTTTGTTTAGCATGTGACGGAATAGGCACAGCAAGCCTACAGACTGCTCAGACAGTGGACTCCAACAACATTGACAAGTTTGTCAACTGCACCAAAATCAATGGCAACCTGGTGTTCCTCATTACTGGAATCAAAGGGTGAGAGCTGAGAAGATTCAGCTTATCAGAATGACTGAAGATAGAGTGGGAAAAGAAATCTGCCTAAATATAAAATGGCTTTTCTCATTCCATTCAGCCTTTCTGTATTCAGCTGAACGAGCACTGAGCATTCACAATGGATTGTTGAAAAAGAGCCCACAGGTAGTGCACACCTCACCGAAGTTGGAAGTAACTAAAAGTAAAAATCGCAGCTGGAAGTCTACTGTGACCATTTTAGCCTTCAACTAGACTAAGTGTGCACCTGTTGGTCTCATAGCATAGATGGTGTGTTTAATTTGGGTCACCTGGCATACAGAGCGGGGGATTGATTCAATTATTAATTAAGATAGATGATACTCTTCAGCTAACACACAAGTGAACATCCATGATGGACACATTTAGAGCATGTGTGCTTAACAGATGTTAGTTGAGAGTGGCCGAGTGTGACCTCTCTGAGCAAAGATCTCTCCGGGGCTGGATCAGCTTCTCCACTGCTGTACCTGCTGACTGCTTCCTTCCTTTTTTTTCCCCCCCATTCTCAGTCTCCTTAATTGAGTTGTTCTCTCAATAGTCAGAAACTTTGTTTTTGCAATTCGAAATAAAACTGATTATAATTCTTGTGAAAATATGGTATTTTAAAAACCATCGAGCTATTAACAGTTTGATACAGATTGAATCAAACTGTTAATTGGATGGATGAATCTGAATAATCTTACTGCTGTCGATAATGACAAGTGGTTAGTTATGTCTGCATGGACATACAGTACTATTTGTGTGCATTCATTCATATGTATTTAATACAGTTCACTTAAAATATCACAATCAGGTATTCTCAGTACACATACATGATTTACCTCTTCAGCTGGTAAATTTAGCAAATTTTTCTTGCCTGTAAGTAAGAAAATTTCCTGTAAGTACCGCATTTTTTGTTGTACATGTACAATGACAATAAAGTGCTATTTTATTATATTCTATTCTAAGTAGGAATATCCTTTACACATATTGATGGAAATGCTAAAAAACACTCTTTTTTTTTTTTTTCTTTTACTTGATTTGTTTTTGTCATTCTGATCTCTCTTTTCATTCACAGGGATGTCTATCATAACATTGAAGCTTTGGACCCGGAAAAACTCAATGTATTCCGCACTGTTCGGGAAATTACAGGTAAGTGTATAAGTTGCACTGCATTCGTCTTATACACTTGTGTATTTAAAGAAAGAACAAATGTTTACTCTTACTGTCATCTCTTTTCTTGAACAGGAAAGTTTCACATCAGAATGTATGAGCATATGTGTATTTCTTCAAGTCCTCCCCTCCCCTCCCCTTGAGAATGTCCACACCAAGGACAGGCATTGCAGAATAAGATGAATATCATATGAGTCTTTCAGTCTCCTCTTTCTCTCTACTGCTTCTCCCTTAGGGAGTCCCTAGCCTTGAGTCCCACAGCCCCAGCTCTCCCTTCACGCACCATGAAGAAAAGAGCCAGAACATGCAGTGCACATCGTTAATCCCCCAGCTCCCCATGCCACCTCCACTTTTTAGCTGCGTGTACACTGTCATCCTTCCAGCCCCAACATTTGACAATGCCATCAGAAGAACACATCACATATCTGATGTCATATTTTCGCAAGCAATAGGAAAATATTGTTGTAAAATATCACTGCTGATATTTAGCTATGAATGACAAAAGCAGATGTCTTATTAAACAGTACATCCCTTTACATCTAAACACCACTTATTTACTTAGGATTAGATCAGCTATATTTTGTTAAAAGAAAATATCGCAGAAAGTATCTAAGATGTATCTTAGATCATTTACTTTCTACATAACCTGTAGCAATAATAATAAATATTGTTATACCTGATGGCAGTTACTCTTAAAAACTAATATGAGGGTAATAAATATAGACAATCAAGTGTCAAAATAAATGTAGTAGTAGTAGCATTTTCCTACTTGTTCACAATCCAAATCATGCTTTTGAGCTTCCACCACCCTCTGTCTATATAATCTAAATGTGATAAAGCACACCACTCTGATAGGGAAAAAAGTTGTATTGTTGCAGTTCAAAACCAAACCATTTTGATACCCGCTCCTCGACATGCTGAAGTGTCTTCAGGCAAGACACTGAACCCAGTTGATTGAAACCATTACATCTGAACTCTTTGTATCTGCTAAGGTATATAAATCTCTGTATAGCCCAACTGTTTACTCTTTAAACTGACTTAGACATACTCCAAAACTTGACTTCGAAGGCATTTTGTTTTCTTGCTTTTTTTCCTCTGATGGTTAGTGATGACAGTTTGAAAGCAGGTGATGGAGCATAAACCAGCGGCCATGTGGTCAGACACGTGTGTCAGCTCAGCTTGTCATTTCTCTGAGCTGGCAGAAGAACGTGACTTCTGACAAAAGCAGGCAACCTCCACGACCCCAAGGTCACAGCTAGCGTTGCTCTAGCTTTTAAATGAGCTGTGTAGGAGGCCAGCTTTCATCATCCACACCAGCACACGCATCTTTCTGTCTCAAATCAAATTCGGATCCATTATTTTTTTTGGTCCTTTCAGTGGCTTCTTACCAGGTCAGGATTTACCCAAAGAGTGGGTGTAGCTGTCATGATTCAGCATAAGTGGGTTTCTCAGTGTTGTGACTCAGAATGTAATCACTACAACCTAAGCGCTCTTAACCTTTGCTTATGAGCTCATGGCCGCCTTGTCCAAGTGGTTCCACATTTTAATTCACTATGCACATTGGTGTGCTGCTGATGTGGCTCCCAGCAGAGCATGAACTCCTGATAAGTGATCTTTACATGTGCATGAAAATTCACATGAAAACCCCCAAAACACAAAAAAGTAGCCAAATGTTGCACACAAGATTTTTGTTGACTCGCTTTTTTCTGAAAGTGTCAGGCCTACACTTTTCCTCTATGAAGGGCCTCATGGATAGCCTACGTGATTGTTGATAGTGATGCAAATGCTCATTACCACATCTAGCACAGCTTAGAAACAAGTTAGCTACAAAGACTTAATTCAGTTAATTTCAGTTATTATTAATGCCAATCTACAACAACAGTTACCTCAAGGAAGATGAACCTCAGAATTGATAACTTGCTGTAATATATTCTCATTGTTCTTCACTGGAAGACCTGTTAACAAGCTTGCCTGAAGTGTAAATGTGAAGTGTGTGGAGACCTGCAGGATATGTAATGTGTATATAGTTAGATTGTTCCTGAAATGCATTCCGGTCGTTTACTCTGTACAGAAGCATGTACAATACAGTACAATACTGAGGTATTTTTACATATGATACACAAACTATATACAGACTGCATCACGTCTTTGTTGCTGTATTCGTATGTAACAGGGCACTGAACAGTCATTCTAGCTACCTTTCCAGGCACCTTTAGAATTGTACTATTTTTTGTAGCTTAGCACCCCAGCACCCACCATGTTTATTAGCATGAAAGTTACTATTACTTGACAGTACAATAACACAATTGCAGAAACCTACTCTTTCTAGAGTGTCTCTCTGCTTGGAAAAGGACACATATTAATCACACTGAAGCTTAAACAAACACCAACCTTATTGCCACTGTTTATTTATTTATTTATTTATTTTGACCTTTCTTATCAACAACCTGCACCTACTTTCTGATGATCCATGACTTCCTCGTACAGATAGCAGACGTGCGCTGTTATCCCATCCCTACATTAGAACAGACAAGAGTTCAACAGGCAGTAGACTGTTATCATGAGTAGAGAACACCCAAAGCCCTCTGAAATAGCACCGTGCCAGAACAGCGAGGTGCCTCAGCACTGCAGGTTTTGTCATTAAGACAATTAGTGTTGACAAGTACAGCACTAACGATTCTATAGAACTGCTGCCTCTGGGCTAAGAGGCACTCACAGCATCATAAACTGCACATCATGAGAATCAAGATGGACAAATACCAAAAGTGCAATTACCTTTTACAAACCACCATTCCCCAGCAATATATTTGACATTCTGTATAAATACCTCATAATGGTTTATATAATGGAATAAATCCCTCTTTTATCCTAATGACTGCCATTAAGATGCTCTCATTAAAGATTCACTTTTATAAAAAAGAAAAGGGCTATATATGTAAATGACATAAAATGTTAAAATGTTTTTCCATTTTGGAAAGTTGCAAAAATACAAATTTTACTACCTTTTTGGTTGTACTGCAATAAGAAATCATGTATGATTCCTTACCGGTTTTGGACATTTCCCGACCAAACATTCGTAATAATCATTTATTGAGACGCTGTCACTACTCAGATTGGATGCTCTTTGTCTTTTGTCATCAAGCCAACAGTGGCATTGTGTTGCCCCAAGCTCTACTTACCTTTCTCTGCCATTCCTCCCTTCCCGGACCAACAAAATTATGCATCCTGTGGGAAGAACTCACACTGTCTAGTATAATAGAGTCTGATACTGTTTATTGACTGGAGTATTGCATGTTTAGCTTTTAAAACATGCCATTATATTTGTCTAGACTTTCCTTCCACCTCCTTCTCCTCCCCTCTTACCTCTGCTCTTCTATCCACTGTGGATTTTTCTTTGGTCTCGTAGCCTTATCCAACTCTGTTGTTTGTCCTCTGGTGTTGGCTTGGGGATTGTAGTCCCCTACTGTTTTTTCTAATAAATATTTCATATTTCTAAATCTATTATTAAAAATCCTAAATGAGCCATGGCCATTTTCTCAGCTTTTGATTTTATCTCCTAAATTATTTAACAGCAGACAGGGAAATAAAGGAAATGCAAAAATATTGATAAGTCAGACTTGTTATAGCTGGCACCAAACTCCTCTGTGGCATTGCTTTGCCAGACATTTATCTGGCTTAGAAGTGCTTGGCTGATTTCAGATGAGACTCAGGTGGTGTCATTGCATTGTTGTGTTTCTGGAATGTTGCTAATTCTAGAGAGAGGCCGGTTCTCTCTGCTCATTTTCTTCTTGTCACTGTGGAAATGGACAGTATGATAGACAGGTGATTCTGGTCTGTCAGTACTCATGTGGATTTATAACCTATGTTCATCCATGTCTTCATTTAGGTTTTCTAAACATTCAGTCATGGCCTGACAACATGACAGACTTGAGTGTTTTCTCCAACCTGGCTACTATTGGGGGAAGAGCGTTGTACAGGTACCTGAGTGCATAATACCTTCACAAATAATTTTTCTTTTTCTTTCTTTCTTTCTTTTGTATTTTGTTTTTTGATTGTTGGGAATAGTTTATGCCAAGTTGTTTCACAAATGTCTCAATCAAAGCTCAGTACTTCTAAATCAATGGCAAGCAGGAAAATTAGTGGCTTTAGATTTATTTTTAGCTAATTGTAGCAAACAAACTCTGAAGCCACAGCTCACTGGAAAACTGGAATGAAAGAAAGAAAAAAGGAGCCAATAACAGTAATTTTAGAGTATTTCATTGTGCTGTGTTTTATTATTATTACTTCTTATAATTTATTTCTATTCTCTTTTTTTATTTTAAGCACTTTAAGTTAAGTTTGATCATTTCCTGTTCAATACATATAAAGTTTATTATTATCATTATACTAATTTTTATTTCTTTTTGCTATTGGCATGGAGGGGCTGCACACACATTGTTTGTATATGAACACAAAGATAATATTTAAACTACACAGCTTATCTCACAGATCTAAATTCTCATGCACTGGTGCAAACTCTGCTGCGGTTTAAAGAAGATCGGAAAGACGAGGTTACAGTCGCATCACATGTCTCTAGCTCTGGTTATATATTTAAACCATTTTAATGCAAACTGAAAGTGGATCTGGTTTTGTTGGATAGCCCTATCTGGATAAGTGCTATGCATGTTAATGTGTAAAGTGCAAATTTTTTTTGATACTGAAGAACGCTACACTTAAAACATGACATTTATAAAGACAGCTTAGTTATTTAACCTAAATTATAGCACCTAATTATTCATCATTTAGATTTTTTTTTCTTAATTTGGAAAACATGCAATAAAAATGTAGCAGGATTTGGATGTAATCAAAGTGAGTGTCTGCTGATAAAGTGTGGACTGTGAGATTCAGCGTGTTTTTGTGTGTGTGTGTCGCTCACTGTGCGTGTGAGAGTGTGTGCATGTGCACTGCACCTGCCTGCAGATGGAAACAGCAGGCTGCAGTACAAATTATAGCCTGCCACCCACCCCTGCCCCGTGCTTGATCCTGCATACTCTCTGTCTATCTGATGGTTCTGACACCCACTGGCATCCTGTCATTTTTATACCATGCAAGTGGGACATATCAGGATAGTTGGGGGTAGGAAGAAAAAAGAGAGAGAGGCTAGCAGACAGAATGATTAAAACAAACGTTCTATGTCGCATTGTTGCAACATAGGACAATGTGATCAGAAAAAAAAAATGTAGTGTATTCTTCTTGAAATTATGATTCAGTGATAGAATTAATGTTGACTAATGAGATGACTGGTAGACTGCAATGATGTTTAAACAGCATTCCTACCAAACCTGTGAAATGATTTTATCTTCTCTCTTCCCTTTCTTTTCCTCTTTTGTCCCTGCGCCACATCATTTCTTCTCCTCCTGCTCCTCTGACCTTCTTTCCTTTACTGTCGGCCCCGTCTTCCTCTCACCTCCACCTATTTCTTACCTCTCAGTGGGATCTCTCTGCTGGTGTTGAAGCAGCCGGGGATCACATCACTTCAGCTTCAGTCTCTGAGAGAGATCAGTGCTGGGAATGTCCACATTGCAGAGAACAGCCAGCTTTGCTACTACAACACCGTCAACTGGACAAGACTGTTCCGTACTACAAACCAAAAGGTTCTTATTCGCAACAACCGAGGTCCACAGGAATGCTGTAAGTTGATGCCAGAATCATTCTAAACATCTAAATTCTAAATATTTGGTCAACTTTGCACTAAAAAATGACCATATCTCATGAGTTGCTCTACCAAAACAGAAATAAATGATCAAAAATGATCAAAAACCTTCACCCTGCTTTGCCATTGCGTGATATCAGAGACTATTTAGATTGTATATGCACTTTTAAAGAGTGCATCGCAAATCTCAAAGCATCTGAACAGAAATAAAACTGCTGCAGATTTTCAACAATGTCATTCTTGGCATATATTTACTTTTTCTTTTTTTACTGACCTAATGAATATGATGTACTGCAGTGTCCTATAGGTCCCTCTTCCGCTTACAACACATCTCAAAGCGCATTGACACTTTTAAAGAAAATTATGTGGCTCCAAAACATTTAATTATATTCTTTGCCCACATCAACACCTTTCTACCAACTTTCATGGTAGTTGGTTTGCTTTTTATGTCTCCTTTAGTATTTGTGACAAAAATGCTACAGAAAACATACCAATTGTACTGCAATGTATGATACAACTATTTAGTTGCAAATTTGCTAAGTATCCAATATAAACTTTTAAAAAACTAAAAAAGGTAAATTATGTTTGTATGTCCACGAAAGCTAAGTAGCAATCCTGTCCAGTCATTGTTTAACGATTTATATTAAGACGTTATACGTGCATGCGTTTGTATATTCAAGAGTTAGTTAAATCTACCACAGGAGCAGATCTTTGTACTGCAGCTTTTGAACAGTTATGAAAACAAAGACATTGTATGAAAATTATGTTTTAACCTCTGATTCTGGATATCCTCTGGTAGCGGGACATATTTGAGTCATTATAATGTGCTAAATGACCTCTGTGTTGTACAACCGTGATACATTTGCATATTTTAGCTGTTAATTTAACACTAGCTGTCTAGCTTCAGGCACCATCAAGAGTACTCTTTTTTCATCTTTTTTTTTTTCAAACATGTTCATATTTAAAACAGGTTGTACACTAAAGAAAGGAACAAATCTACTCAACATTTCTTATAGTATAGATTTAAAAGAAGTTTGGATTGTCAAACTAACAAGAAACCAACATTAGACAAAATTCTGCCTTCTAACTTATCACTCAGCCTTCATAACAAAGTCATTTGTTTTAAAGGAACTATTGTATTGGCCATTCATAGAAAGGTTTTGGAATGTAGAACATAATTGTAGCACTATACCCTTTGTTATTGCTTGTCTGTCTTATGAATGGTAGCCATTACCTCACTGGCTTCTGAAGGACACTAAAAACAATAATTCAATAATTACGAATTAACATCAGGGTCATTTCAAGAGTGCAAGGTTTAGAAAAATGAAATTAGGCAAATAACTGATTTGGTGAGATAAAGATTGCATTTCTAAAAATGGAAGAGCTTTATTATATCACTGCCACAAGTGTTAAGACATTATTCATTTATGTATAATGTTCATTAATGAGCTAGTATTTGCATTATTGAGTTGGCCCCTTTTCACTGTTCATGTGCTCCTTTCCCCTTGGCACTTCCTTACTGTTGAACACACACACACACACAGACAGATACACACGCGTGCGCATGCACTTTAGAGTCTTTGAAGACTTTGGGTTAGTTTCAAGAGTCACATACTTGACATGGTTCTGCATGTGTGCATCAGAGTGTGCATGTTTGTGTGTCTAAACTTGACTGAGCCTCATGGGGCTAGAAAAGGGCAGCTATCACACTGTTACAGTGCAGCAAAGAGTATTCTTGTGAATATGCATGCGGTTGTAGTGATTTAAGTAGTTGCTGAAACCTGAAACTAAGACATCTGGTTTTTATAGTAGTTGGAATAGAGATTTAGTGTTATAAAGTGTACTAGCATGTAAAACAAGGAATACAGTCATGTTATGTGCTATTAAAACACAATTATGACAGCTTTTTAACCATAATCTTTCTTTGAATTTGTTTACTTATTACATACATGTTGGCATAGACTAATCAGATATCAATAATAACCCAGGATTGTATTGAAATGTAATATATTTATTTATTTAGTAGCAAATGGGACAGTTTTCAGTTAATATTCTTGAGACTGTATGAATTAGTTTATACATATTTATCATCAGCCCTGTTGGAGACTAAGTACACTCCATCAAAATAGTTTATCTCACCTCATTGTGACACAGTTAAATGGTAAATGGCCTGTATTTGTATAGCGCTTTACTTAGTCCCTAAGGACCCCAAAGCGCTTTACACTACATTCAGTCATTCACCCATTCACACACTGGTGATGGCAAGCTACATTGTAGCCACAGCTGCCCTGGGGCGCACTGACAGAGGCGAGGCTGCCGGACACTGGCGCCACCGGGCCCTCTGACCACCACCAGTAGGCAACATGGGGTTAGTATCTTGCCCAAGGATATTTGGCATGCAGCCTGTAGCAGCCTGGGATCGAACCACTGACCTTCTGGGTTGTGGCTGACCTGCTCTGCCACCTGAGCTACAGCCACCGTAGTTAAATGAATTATCCCTGGTTTGTTTCTGCACTATTTTACATGTGCGTACAGTAAAGAAAGAAAACATCAAAGCAGAAATGTTGTAGTTCTTGTGTAAATATGATTTTCATTGTGCTCACTGAATTTGCATATTTTATAATACTTTAAGAGACTGTCAGTAGCACCAGCGCTTTTTATGCAAGTCAAAATAGTGTGAAAAGGGCACACATATGAATCAGTGTAATTTTCCCTACAGCTCTGATTTTCTTACAGCAAAATTTGGATAAAAAGCTCCAAGAAATACTCGCACTGATGGAAACAAATGTACTCTGATGATGTTAGAAATTTAGTTACTTCACTGAAAGAAGTCACTGGTGGCCATTGTGATAATGATCTATTAACAAAATGTAAAATAGTACAATCAAAGATCTGTTTGGTTAACTCAGTGGAACACATACATGTACAAATAGCCAACAAAGAGTCTCTCATATTGGCTCATTATTTAATTACACTATTAACTGAACAGTAAATGGTCTTTAAACAGGGTGCATTTTTTAAAATACATAACTATTTTTTTCACCCATGTTGCATGTGAAAAGGATCCCTTCTCTGGCTGCCCCTCTACTCTCTTTAGCCTTTTCACTGACTGCCCCTGAAATGTTGCTTTTATACATAAAAGAGAGGTGCCCAAAATTGGAGGCACTAGTTGAGTTCCAGCTAAATCTCTCCTCTCAGTCGTGCTAATCAGCACTGTTCAGTGACAGGTTTTTTAATCTTTATTTATTTCTTCTGATGTTTTCTTTCTTTTTCTTTCTTTCTTTTCTCTGCCCTTATAATAACTGTAATCATAGCTTGAGCTTTTGTCTTCCTTCAGTCTCAAAAACGCTCCTGCCAGGGCTTTTGTTAGTCAGCCATGTCAGAAACATCTGAAGTTAAGATATGTTTTTGATCTTGTTGTATAGTTAAAAAAGCCACCACTTCCCCTTGTTTATATCTGACACCAATCATTCTCCCTTTTCCCTATTTCTTTCTGCCTGGTCAGTTTACCTATGAGGCTAGAAGCCTGAAAGAAGTGGTTTTGTCTCTGGCGAAAGACAAAGCTTTCATCCGCTTTTCTTTATGTATCTGCATCTTTTTGTCTGAATTTTTAAGCATTTGGAACAAGGCTGTGGCTATGACTCTGAGGCATAGTCACTGGCTTGAATGTAGCCAGGTTCCCAAAAACAGCAGGGGACCATTTTGTAACCACTGGCTATCGAGAAGAGAAGAGAAGAGAAGGAGAAAACCTACAAAGGGGGGAAATCACGTCAGATGCAAGCGGGATGATAAAAGTTCAGTGTATTTGTAGCACCGTCACCACGTTACTTCAACACTCATTTTGTCACTGTAATGTTCTGAAATGTAGCAACCTCTGTACAACTGAGTGCTAGAGGGGGACAAGAGAGAGACAGAACGAGATAAGAGATCCAGGCCATTATAGAGCAGATGTAATGGCCTGAGTCAGTCGGTGCTATATGAAAAACATTGAGGCAGAAACACAGAGAACAGATTGTTCGCTACAAATGAAATGAGAGAAAGGGGCATTTTCTTTTCATGATTGAGTGCAGCAAAGTATATCAGACTTACAAGTTTAACATCTGTATCTTTGTATCACAGGTGGCTTTTAGTATTGCTTTACATGGCTATCCAAACAACACTTCTTTGTGCTGCAAATGTGACGCTAAGCACTTGTGGACTGAAACCAGATACTGTTGCTAAGAAAAACAACTTCATAATATTCAGTCATAATATCCAGTATCTGTATATTTGAATGCCTTTTCAAACCGAAAGTCTTAAATACTTAAAATGAGTAAGTGTTTTTTTTTTATTTGTAAGGTTTTCTTAACTCGACTAGTCTGGCATCTGCATGTGCTTCCTGAATTTCACTCTTCATTGTTTGCACAGCAATTTTACAATGAAGCAAACCAGCCTTCTTCTTTTCTAATTGCACCATATCAGTCAGCACTGTAGACACACTGTGCATGCAGACCATTTATATTAATAAAGAACATACAGTATACACTAACAATGAAGTGCCAACCAAGTCCTCTGATGAATTGAGTTAATTAATGTGATGTTTTTAAAAAGTTTCTGGGATACATGAGAGCATTTTTGTGGGAGGAACTAGGTCGTCTTTTAGTTCATCCAGGAGGATAATTATTCTGTCACTCTTTAGTGTACAGCATATTGTTTGACACTTTCTTGTTTACCGAAGAGAAACCACTTTATCCCGGAGCACGTGCTTCAGACACACACCTTTTTCCTGTGTCTTGCTGCAATTACTCTTGCCATTGTTTAGGAAAGCCCCCAGAAGAAGAAGAAGAAGAAGAAAAAATGCTAACTTTTATAGGCCAAGAAAATGAACATCTGCTCTGTGGAGGCGGAGAAATTTAATGCAAAAATAAGCCTTCGCAAATTGCAAGCGCCTTAGTAAATCTAGCCCTGTGTCTTTTCATAAATAATAGGATTATTTGGCTAATTTTATACCCAGCTAATTTGGGGGAGTTTAGGGTTTATTCATTGCGCCTGACACTGAGTCATCAAAGCTCAGCTGCATGCTACATGAGTATAATCCTTTGCCTTCTTTGTTTATATGTGTATTAAGCAGCCAAGGAGCACATGGTGTGTGACCCACTGTGTTCAGATGCTGGATGTTGGGGTCCCGGCCCAGACCAATGCCTGTCCTGCCGATATTTCAGTCGTGGACGAACGTGTGTAGAATCCTGCAATCTTTATGAGGGGTGAGTCCTGAATATGCATGCACATATAGATTCAGATATAGTGATGATAAAGAAGACGGAGGTGGGTAGATGGTTTGTGGCTGAGTTTAATTGTTGCTACTGGACTGACTCAGAGAAAGCAGATTTGGCATTGTTTGTATATATAGAAGTTTATATGTTGTCCTCGGATACCTCCTTGACAGTCTAAATTAAAAAAACAACAACAAAAAACAGACAAACAAACAAAAAAATATAAGTAAAGCAATGTCTGCTATATTATGCCAGTATATGTAGATAAAATAACTATTCAGTTTTTTTATTATAACAAATTAACAGTAAAGCGGACAAAATAAGACCAAACACGTTACATTGTTACAACTAAGCCAGCATCAGCATGACAACACTGATAAAAAGGCCTTTTATAATCGGTGACACTTGTGACAAAACAAGGTTTGTATGCTTCTCACTTAGACTTTGCTTGATCAGGATGTGTTTACCACCAAAGTTTACTTTATTTTGTTAAGGTGCCAAACACATCTTGCTGCTGTTGTAGTCTATAAAAGTCCCCACAAATGCTTAGTTAATGATTACTCTTCAGCTTCTTGACAGTCAAATGGGCTAGAACACCACGGAAACACAGTCACTCTTTGGGAATTTTCATAAGTTAGGCAAAAGGAACAGCAGCAATAGCCCTTTTTATTCTTAAGTGTGTTCGAGGCCCTAAGAGTCATAACTCTCTTAGACTGTGACAAAAAAAAGACATGATGTATGGCAAATGGGTCATATGAGTGCCACATCAAAACGTTGATCTAACATCAGCATGTTCTCATGTGTGGTCAGCCCTTTACTTATACAGTTGTAGCAACAGATAATGAAGTGACGGGCACCAGTGTGGCAAAATGTAGATACTTAAAAAAGTAAAGGAAATATATTACCCTGTTACTGCCAAGAGTGAATTTATTTAACTTGAACATGTTTATGAACGAAATAAAACATGCTCACAACAGCTAGGTGAGAAAAATTTGTTTAGTTTTGTTCACTGCCCTCTGAGGTGCCTTTTATTTTCTTGGTTCATTATCTCCCAAGAAAAGCTTTTAAAGATGGCCCCAAACCCACAGATTAAACAGCATGACAAGCAGTTTATTTTGTATTTTATCAGTTATCTTAAAGAAAAACACAGTTTTTTCCAATAGATTTTTGTCCAGATTATATTTCTCAGCAAAGGAATATAAGTGCAAGTTCCAGGGATAGTTTATTACCTTATCCAACAGGAGGCCAGTCAGAAGGCGCATGTGACACTGAATGGGTCATCTGGTGGCAAAATCATCCAAGAATATAGTTCTGATATAATGGTACTGCAGTCAGCAATGGCAGGAGCATGCTGCGTGCCTCTATATACACAATGAGTCAAATGCATCGGCAATTACAGAATGATCTTATAAATACTATCAATAAATGCAGTTTTGATTTGACTTATTGATTTTTGTATGCTTTTTTTCATTAGACTTGTTTAATGAAATACATTGTGACATATAAAACATTCTGTGACATTAAAACAGTCCTCTATTTTTTAAAGACCTGCTACGGCATCTGCTCATCAAAACTTTACCTGAACAGCCCGTGGCGCTTTCATTTTTGACTTAAGCAGTACTGTTCTGTTTACTGGGGATGATATTAAGAGCCAGGGGGTGAAAAGAACAATTTAAAAAGTGGTGCTAATTTTTAGTTTAAAAGGCACCCCTGCAGAGTGTCATAACAATAGAGGTTCCCTGACTTTAAAAGAATATATCTTGATGCTATCTAACTCCTAATGAAAGATCTGCTCCCCCAGGGAGTTTTATTAATGAAATTTTAGATGTTTTTACCCTGCAGAACAGCTGGGATGATGCTTTTAAGTTCTTTCCCAACTTGATCACAAAAGTTTGGTGGCCACATTGGAGAGGACAGAGGAAGACGAGAAGGTGTTGCTAGGGCAGGGTGGCTAGGCGTGTCACTGCGTGTCACAGTCACTGCTTGCGCACGGGGCCACGCCCTGCCTACCTGTCCACCTACACGTCAGCGTCACCCACACAGCCACATTCACCAAAACCAATAATCCTGTGAATGCAGCCCAAACCCTTTGCCATATCCACGCAAGCACAGTGCTTTCCATAGTTCCAGTATTTTATGTTAACACTGGTTGCCCTTTTATTTTTATCTGAACAGTATGTATCAGTCTAATCAAACGCCCTTTTGTGGTTTAAGTGCATGTTGTAGCAGTTTTCTTGGGTTGCTGTGGCTCAGGAGATAGAGCAGGTAATCTACTGATCGGAAGGTTGGTGGCTCGATCACTGGCAGCTCCAGCTAAAGCACCATTAGGTCAGATGCTGTTTTGCTCCTGATGCATTCATTGGAGTTGTTAGATAGCAATCACAAGTGCTTGTATGAATTTGTGCATGAACGGGTGAGTGAGATGAGTGCTGAAGAAGAGTAGAAAAACACTATATAAGAACCAGTTCATTTACCATTTACCAGATATGATCATTGTGAGGTTTAATTACCTTATCAAGGGCAATTTCTTAGAGTTTCTACAAATATAAATAAACTAAAATCAGTTTAAACAAGGGCACTATTTATTTTTATTCACTTGAAGTGTGTTGCTTTTTCTTTCCCTATAACAAACAGAAAATAAAAGGAATACAGCAAATACAGGAAAACATATCATACCAGAACATTATGCAATGCCCTATAAACCGTAAGTATCCATGATATCTTCCAGCTACACTGCAGCCTTTATTATCCCAAACAGCACGCACTCAGACAAAAGCTTACCTTCCTTGCCTCTTGGAAGGTTTTATGAAGGCTGATGAAGCATAATTAATAGTAATATGATTTAGTTCCCACTGGGTTAGCAAAATGTTTTTCTATAGCCAAGAACATTCTGTGTTTCCTCACTGGCCAAAAAAAGTACCCCAATTTAATTTTCTTCTCCTGTAGTGACGAAGGCAAAGTGCCAACTTAGTAGCAGTTTGGTCAAATTTAATGCCTTTTTCTAGGCCACTCTGGTGTTGCGCAATTATAAAGGGATTGGAGAAACTGAACAACAAGACACTTTATTTGATTGATTTTTGAAAATGCAGCACCCCTCCCAGGTCCTGAACCTTTTAAGAGCACTGACCCCCTGAGTGATGCTTTCAGTGTTATGGATAGCTAACAGGATATAATGCTCGTGGGTATCACAGTTGCATGTATGTTTACGTGTTTGTATATTACATTCTATAGTATAGTATATTATTGTATATTATTGCTCTTGGCAGGGTTCCCTCCACTCTGGTTTCTTTGGCCACTCATTAAAGGCAACAAAGCTAATTCACAAATGTGCTTTACACAAACAAAAGGTCATTGCATTGTTTTGTTTGTGTATATGTATATGTATATACATACACATATACATACACACACACACGTTGTCCCTACAAATAAAGAGCTGACTTGACATTCTTTGATTTTACACGGACATATCAGTTCAGTTAAAAAATAAATATTAGTGCTGTTTTGTTTTTTTTCTTTATGCCAACTACCCCAGCAAAGAGACACTTTTAACTAAAATGGTTGCTTCTGTTATCAAAAAAATAATGTTTTGCTCCCCAACTTGTTTCAAATTATTGTTTCTCTTTCTCTTGTCAGACTCACTCTTTCTCTCACTTTTCTCCATTTCTGTCAGGGATATTCGAGAATATGCCAATGGGTCATTGTGCGTAGAGTGTGATGCCCAGTGTGAAAGAGCTGACGATGACTCTTTGACCTGTCAGGGGCCGGTAAGTTTGCTATTACATACAGCAATATTAAGGCAGATCAAAGCATTATGTGAGAAGGCTGTTTAAACAGTTCAAATATGCTGTATACAATACTGTATCTCTGAAAAAGGAACTTTACTCCATTGTATAATCAAACCACAATATGACAGATAGCGAGATAGTAAGATAGTAAATTCTAAATTTAAAAAAAGGGGGGGAAAAAAAGAAAAAAAATGACAGATAGCAAGATAACATAAAAAAACACTGGAGGCTGTAGTTGTTTTAATAAAATAATACATAAATAAATAAAAAGGTCAGAATAAGTCTTTCGTTACTTAAATTGTTAGTTGTTAGTGTGTTAAAACGTCTTGATGCATTCTCAATCATCCAGGAAAGTAAATCTCCAAAAGTTGATTCTGTTCATCTGGACGTAGCGTTTTGTGGGAGAAATGTTTCGTCACTCATCCAAGTGACTTCTTCAGTCTCAGCTGACTGCAGGTTTCCCCAATCTTATAAACAGTACATTTGCATAATGACTGAAACCAGCCCACTGAAGGAACAATGGGCTGGGAGGTCAGTTCCTTAATCTTAATTATGCAAATTCTCATGACCATTGATCAACAACCACTGACCAAAACCCACTGATCAAAGACCACTGATCAAAGACCACTGATAATAAGATCAGTGGTCTGTTTATAAGATTGGGGAAACCTGCAGTCAGCTGAGACTGAAGAAGTCACTTGGATGAGTGACGAAACGTTTCTCCCACAAAACGCTACGTCCAGATGAACAGAATCAACTTTTGGAGAGTTAGTGTGCTTGGATTTTTCTTTCAGTGTATTTGTATTCCCAACAAACTTTAACTGTGCACTATTTTTTTTTTAAAAACCCCATCAAATTATTGGAAGATTCTTTTGGTAGCAGCTGCAAATAACTAAAAAAAAAAAGAGAGTGAAATTCCTGACCTTCATTTCTATCTGTCTCTTGCGAATACAACACCCACAGCCACATTAGTCCCCTGACCCTGCTCTTTCTCTTAAAATCTTATCTTGCCGTTTCAGGGAAATGGATGATTCGCGACAGATGCAAGCCAGCGGGTCCTTGTGCTGTCTTTTGTATCCCATCACACCCTGTCTGACAGTTTTGATCACTATAGTTTAGAAGTGTGGAACCCCTCCAACCCCCCATCTCGTATCCCACCACAGTCACACACAGCAAAAACCATAATAATGTTTGTGATTAAGTGTATAAGAAATAATGTCCATAAACAGATGTTTCTGCTGAATCCTTTCGAAAAAGTTTTTGGCACTGGAAGCCAGTGTACTATTGACCGATCATGTATGAAATCTATGGATACATATGTATCACACACTCCTCACCAGTTCCTAACAGAATAGTTTAACCTTTTGTCAAGAACATATGTGTTCTGTGTCAACCCTCTTACAGTGTATCATTTTGATTAGTATATTAGTCATTCCCTCATCAGGTCTGCTTGTTGTTGACTTGCTAATTTGCGCTGCTCTCTGTAGAATGTGGGTCACTATTGAAATTAATTGGCTGTGTCTGTGCTTATATAAATTAGGGCATTGTTAGTAACTTTCCGCTACCATCCACGTATTTTTTTTGCAATTGTGGCCTCAAACTAATTTGCCCCACTTAGTAAATTTGGCCCTTAATCATTAGATGATAGCCAGCAGGTTCACATAGTTCAGAAGGAAAAAAAAAGTAACACATAAATTATTGTTGGCTTAAATGCTGTTGATGAAGTAGATTTGTTGTTTTCATTGTCTTGGTTGTCCACTTCATGCCTCAAAACTCCCCACCTTGCTTTCAAAGAACAAATATTCCATACAAAACAGTTATGTATGAACTGCTTGAATAGAGCAAATGCAAAACAAGTAGCTGCAGGAGCCACATCCTTATTGTCCAAAATAAAGGTCGTCAGAAATTATCTAAGATTAGAATAATGCTTAAACCTGCTGGAGCGTGTGTTGATTTCATATGTGCAGCATGGGAATCCAAATGGATTACAGCAATCATGTTATAACTACAGATCCCATAATAATTGCTTACAGCTTACAGAGAGTGATCTAATAGAGTTACTGCAATCTACAGGATAAAGACTGGACTTCTCATAATGTGCATAATTATAGGCTATTCTGTGGACAAAATAGGAGATGGTGGTAGATCTAGTGTATTTACAATTTTTACACGCTCAAATCATTCAAAGAGTGGAACATTCATTCATTTTTACAACAGGCAGTTAAGCCAAAGTCATGTTGATGTCAGACTGAAAATCTCACAAAACTAAAATACACATTTGAAAATAGATTTGAAAATAAACTAATACAACTATAATTTTATAACGTGAAAATCCAAGTGTGTTTTTTCTGACATAACTGATAATCTTTTTAACCCCAATATAGACCATCATATTTCTTGCAAGTGTAAATTTAAAAGAGAGGACAGGTTTAGTATTTGTAAATTCCAAATCTGCCAAACAGATGAAGAAGCAAGCATTATAAACTGTGAGCAGCATCCAAACTTCACTGTATATATTATAAAGATGGAAAATGCTGGTATTCCCACTCCAGGTCAGGAATGATTTGCTGCCTCAGATGGAGGAGTTTAAGTTTTTCAGGGCCATGTTACTGATGGATTGGTGCAGCATCTGCAGTGATGTGGACTGTCGATTTACTAATCTGCATTTCTATACAGTACACAATTCTAGCTAGAGAGGTTGGTTAGCAAACACTACAGAAACAAGTAGTGTTTGCTAAACGTATCTGGGTTCAACGTTAGATACAAAACAAGGAGTTCAATCATTTGAGGGGAGCTGAAAGTGCAGTGGCTACTCTTCAACATCTGAAGAAGCAAGTTGAGGTGTTGCCCATTTGACTAGGGCACCTTCTGAATACTACCGGTTAGACCAGTTAGAAGCTTTCACAGCCTCTTGCACTGTGAAAGCTTGTTTAGGCTACAGCGCCCCCATGACCCTAAATTGGTAAGTGGTTAAGAGGATGGATGGACTTATTATCCTATTATCAACTTATAAATGAATCTCTACAGCACTTTGAACTATCTTAATCTTGAATGTCTGACGTACTCATGTTCTCCCTGACACTATGCAGTAGCCATCTATGACCATAGTATAAACTTAACACGCAATAGTGTCAGTGGAAGGAACGTTTCGCCACTCATTCAAGTGACTTCCTCGTTGTCAGCTGACTGCAAGTTTCCTTAGTCTCATAAACAGTACATTTACATAATGACTAAAACTAGCACGATTGACTAAAAATGGGCCGTGAGGTCAGTTTCATGATCATTAATATATAAATTGTTAAGGGTGATTCTTTCACCATCTCGTGGTGCTTTGGTTGCAGTCATTCCTCAACTCTGTGTGAACAGTGCTCATGGCCATTGATCAGTGGTCATAAACAGAATCAACTTTCTGGCATTTCCTTACCTGAATGGTTGAGCATGCAGCAAGTAAATATACATGTGCATAGTTATAGTACATAATATAGATTTTCTTTAAGTGGCTCCTGAAGTTCATGTGTCTAGTGATGGAAAAAAATAGGCATACACTTATACCGTAAGAGTATTACACACATCTTTTGTGCTGGCAGACTAATTTATATTTACAGCAGGATGCTTTGGTTGGAGCTTTGGTTGGCCCAATACCCCGTTGGACCAAACACCATTTGCTTGCTCTGTCACATAATTTAGCTTGTTGATGTGATGCCACAAGTGCATACACACATACATACAAATATCCATGGGTGGGAAGACACTCAGAAAATCAAAGTGCCAGGCTCAACGCTAAAGCCAGCGAGAGCAGCAAGACTTTCACTTTGCATAATTATACCCACGGTGAGAACATTTTCGCACACACGGAAGCTATAAAGAGCACATGCAGAGGCATTAGTACATAGGCACCCATATACAGCCTATGCAAAACACTACTTCTTGTTTTGATTTGATTGACAAAGCAATAATACACATACAGAGAGAAGGATAGATATGGCTTTTCCTAAGAAAATTGATTTTTATGTGTCTTTCTTTCTCAGCTGCATTTGTCGTGCGCAGTTTTCAGTTCAGTGTGGTTTTATGCCAGACATTGTAAGATGAAGATCTCTCAATATTATACTGTGAAAGCCAGTGATTTCTTTTTGTGACAGTGGGAGCAAAAAAAAAATCTTTTAAGAGGAGGAAACCTCTAACAGATCCAGACTCAAGAAGGGTAGCCATCTGCCTCTAACTGCTGGGTTGAGGGAAAAGCAATAGAGAAAAGAAGAGCATAGAGAAACAATTAAGAAAACAATATAATAATAAACATTTGGCAGATTAGTGGGGCCTGAAACAACAGGTCAGGAATATGGAGCTCAGGAAATTACCCTTGGAAGAAAATGAAGACAGAGGGAAAAAAAAAAACACAAACTACACAAGGGAAAAGTCACCAAGTTAATGAGATGCAATAGTAGCGTACAAATGCATGGGAAGTTATATAGAGAGAGTAGATGGCAGGTGTTCAGTTAATCATTGGAGGTCCTCTAGCAGCCTGTAGCCTATAGCAGCATAACTAAAGGATGGTTCAAAGGCAAGAACCCTAACTTAAAACTTCCTCAAAAAGGAAAGTTTCAAGCTTAATCCAAAAAATGGTGAGAATGTCTGCCTTCACGCACACTGTAGCTGAATGTTCTGCCTCTAGATGTACTTTTTGGTAACTGTTGGAACTACAACTAAGCCTTCATTCTGTGAGTGAAGTGCTCTTTTTGGGTATTGTACTAAGAGGTCATTAAGATATGATGGAGCTTGGACTTTGAGGCCAGGGAAAGGGAGTCTATTGAGGATTTTAAAGGATCCAATGGAGATCAGTTTAAATGAGAGAAATGTTAGTGTGCCATGTCAGTGTTTCTTTCATCTGCCTTTTATTGATAAATATGCATGGCGTCATCTGCAAAGCAATGCAAAGGAAATGTATTGTTTTCTGTTGAGCAAAGTTTCGACCTGTGTAACTTCATGATTAACTTTAATTTGTGTTGCAAGGAGGCCTTAAGCAGTTCAGTTGGGATGGATTTGATTGTTGAAGTTGGCACATAGAGATCTACAGGAGAGAATGATGTGTCTGTGGGTCATTTTTTGTTATTTATTGTGTATATACAAGTAAGAAATCAGTGTTGTTTATGTGACTCAAAGTTATGGCTGTTTGTTCACTTTCCAACCATTGTGCTTATGTATGTATGTATGTATACTGTCTGTAAGTACGATGTTCTTTAGGCCTGCTGATGTTTCAAGGCCCGTCTGTGAGATTTTCTTTCACCTCTCTCCCTCTCCCTTCCTACCCCCTCCTTCGCCTATATTAGCTCCATAAATCCTGTTCTAGGCGGATTGTTATGGTCATTGTGTGTGCTGTGAGCGATGGTTATTATCTGCCTGCTCTGCTCACACAGCTTTATGATGCTCGTAAGCTTTCTTCCTCTGCTCCCAGTTTCTCTCTCTCTCTCTCTTACTATATTGTGTTCACCCTTACTACCTCTCTTTGTAAATCTGAATGTCCATGTCCAGTCTCTCTCCTTCACTTATTACTCCACAGCACTTCTTTTTTTTTTCTCATCTCTCCTCCACTCCACCAGTTTCACCTTCTGTCTTTTGCCGCTTGTTATCGCTTTTTCACTCTTAAGCTTTCACTGCTTCACAGATGTAAAAGAAAAATCATAAGTAACTAACACTAAGCCACAGTTTGTTCAACTTGACAGATTTGTCCTTCCTATTTGTTTAATGATATCAGAAAAATCAACAGTATATACTTCCAGCAAAGGATGCTTGAAATAAGTACATGAAAGAAACTGACACCTCATCAAGTGATAAAAAGTTGTCAAGAGGAAGTCAGACTTACCAGCGATAAAACTAATCGTAGCACATATGACAAAATTAGAAGTTATGGTCCATATATGGTAAGTTTTCATGTAGGAAAATAAGGTTTCACAATGAAACAAACAAAAAATAAATAAATCAAAATCCATCTTTTTTTTTCTTTTTTTTTAACGAAGGGCCCAGAGCATTGTGTGAAATGCCTTCATTTCAAAGACGGTCCAAACTGTGTGGAAAAGTGTCCCGATGGCCTGCAAGGTGCCAACAGCTTCATCTTCAAGTACGCTGAAGCCAACAACGAATGCCATCCCTGCCATGCTAACTGCACCCAAGGGTAAGTGCAGACAGGAAAAGGACAAGTTAGAGATGTGGGGAGTAATCAGCTTAGAGTAACATCATCACAAGAAGTGGATTTGCACACCACTTGCCCCGCAAGCAGTTGCTACATCACTGTTTTATTTATTTTACCAAAGTGACTAGTTACTAACAGGATATTCATGCTATATTTCTCATGCTCTTATTGCAAGCAAAATTTGACCTTCATATATTTAGTGGTTGAAAAAGCACATGCTCGCAAAGCTCTCGCCAGCCATAGTCTGCAATCATAAAATTATAGTCTGAACATTTTGCAAGACAAGTGAGATAAATAGAGAAGTGAAGCAGAAAATGAACCTGAAGAGAAAAAAGAATGAAAGTAAGAGAAGTCAATACCCTGCCACTCTCCACTGCTCACTAGCCACTGATCGCTCAATGTAATATTTAACAAGGTTTGGAAAGACATCATTTTGTATTTAACTCCACAGGGAGTTTATGTCACTTCCCTGTGTGTTATTTCTCCTCTTGTGAGTGACAGCATCCAGCTCACTTAAGCATAACAATGTTGTCGTAAATGGAAAACACCAGGCTCACACTGTCACAGGTACAGCTTCATAAGCAGGGCCGCCTCTCAGAGAAGGAAAAAACCCAACAAGCCGATGGAGGGGGAGGGAAGGGATATATATTCTGAGTGGGAAAGAGACAGAGCCGGAGGCTTCCAAACATTCAAAAGAGCTACTAAGTTTCAGAGAGAGTATATGTGGCATGTGATGCCACTGAAAGATTAACACAAGGCGGCTGGTGAAACATCCAACAGA
Organism: Etia nguti; assembly: GCA_015106755.1. Lineage (NCBI taxonomy): Eukaryota > Metazoa > Chordata > Actinopteri > Cichliformes > Cichlidae > Etia > Etia nguti. Next base: position 37,418 of record VUQG01004589.1, read on the forward strand.
TTTGGTTAGTTTTCATTAGAAGTCAGTATAACTTTGTAATCTGTCACTCTAAAGATAAACTCTTAGTGAGTTCTAAAGCAGGGCTAAAAATGGTAGCCAACAAGGCTTTTATTCACATTTGTGCCACACTTAAGGCATAACCCGTTAGCCATATAAAGGTATCGTTGTTGTGTTGGCATTTGCTCTACAATCAACAACTGCTCTACAGTCAACACTTTCTGGCTAATTGTGGCTGCCTGTGAGTTATGGTAACATTTTTAAATATGAGATATTAATGTTTGAATAGAATAAAATACAGCATTTGTCCTGTATTTATTTACTAAGGTGCATTGGACCGAGACTTCAAGACTGCATCGGCTGGATGGACAGGTACAAAATTCCTTTTCCTGGATCCCTCTTTTATGTGCTTAAGTACAAACACACCTAAACAGAAGTACACACACACACACACACACACACACACACAGAACAACCATACAGTAAGCAAAGTCTCTGATTAATGGATAGCTCTAAGGCCCCAAATCCCTGTGAGGTCCTTAATGCGTCTCTGTGCACGGTTGTGTGTGTGTGTGTGCCTGGTTGTTGATAAATTGATTGTGCTTTAGCATTTGTTCTGAAGCTGGGGGGAAAAAAGAAGAGAAAATGCTGCTCGTAGTTTGCAGCAAATAGATTCAAGACTTCATAAGTGAAGCAGTTTGGAATCAAGTGGTGCTAAAAATTGTTGCGTGGCGTTTTGAGGGATGATTAAAAAAAAAAGAGGCTGGTAGGCAAGAGAAACAGCCTGCACTTCACTATTTTGCAATGACTGTGGAGATTTCCAGCACATCAAAAAGAATACTATATACAAATTTCAGGTAAAAGGTAAATGCAATGGGATGACTATCAAAGTGGTAATCAAAAAAAGTGAAACGAAAGAAGCTTTTACTGTCTAGCAGCACAGCATACATTCACATAGAGATAATCACTGTGAATGCATTTACTGGATATTCCACCTGATATTTACCAATCAATATTCAGTGTCTTGAAGCTTCTACTGTAGCCAAAAAAAAACCCCGTCATATCATTCAAAAGACTAAATCTACAAGTGTGTTTCTGAAATAATATCTGGGAAACTGCCAGCAGGATGAATGGGGACTGTAGCAGATGGCTGAAAGTAACTATCAGCCGACCTTGTGAAGAGATCAGCTTTTATCAGATCTCTGATAGCTCTGGCCAGGATGTAGCTGTAGCCACAGCTATCAGGTCTAGTTGCCTGCTCTGATGTGTCACACAAGTAGTAAATCTGTTAACTGTTAGATGTGTCGTTTTTGAGCATAGCTGAAAGTGTCATGTCATTACACAAAGCCTTTTTTTTTTTCTTTTTTACACAAAATCTTTCCATGGCAGTATTTCAGAAATTGCTGATCTACTGGGATTTTCCCACATAGCCATCTCTAGGGTTTATGGAGAGTGTTCTGAAAAAGAAAAAAATATGCAGCAGGGTAAAAATGCATTGTTGATGCCAGAAGTTAGAAGAAAATAACTATACTTTTTCAAACTGACAAAAAGGCAGGAGTAAGTCAAATAACCATTTGTTACATCCGTGGTATGCAGAAGAGCAACTCTGAATGCACAACTCATCAAACCTTGAAGCACGTGGGCTAGAGCGGCAGAAGTCCCGACCAGGTGTCACTCCTGCCAGCTTAGAGCAGAAAAGTGAGGCTGTATGTTGCATTGGCTCACCAAAATTAGACAATAGAAGATTGAAAAAATGTTTCCCAGTTTGATGAACTTTGATTTCTACTGCAACATTCATTTAGAATTCAGTTTAAGCAAACTGAAAACATGGATCCATCTAGCCTTTTATTAACAGTTCTGGCTGCTGGTGGTGGTGTAATTTGATGGGGGATAAAGAGCCCACACTTCAGGGTCCTTATTGCCAACTGAGCATCATTTAAACACCACAGCCTATCCGAGTATTGTTTTCAGCATGTCCATCCCTTTATGACCACAGAACATGCATCTTCTGATAGCTGCTTCAAGCAGAAAGCAGCAGACATTGCCACAAAGCTCACACCATCTCGAACTGGTTTCTCGAAATGTTTTAAGTCTAGATCTAGTTCTGAAGGCAGAAGGAGATTCAACCCAGTGCTATCAAGTTTCTGCTGAGTGTGGAAAAGCCACTTAAGTGGAGTGTATAGAATGAATTGCACATTAACTGTTTATCCTGATGCCAAATGACATTTGTCATTGTGAGAAAACCCTCATGTAGCTACTGCCAGTGCCATGCTGACATTGTCTTTCACCATCAGTTTTCTTTTCATTCTATAACAATAAGATATGTGCACAAAATTAACCTCGTGGCTTTCATTTCACACAAATTAGCTTCATTCCTCTGCTTTGAAATGTATCCGTAATGAAACTGCAGTGCATAAGTTAATGAAATCACTTGTTATATTTACATTTACCACTCTCTCCTAAACTTTTCTGTTTAAGGAATTTATTGATATTTTATGGAAAAAAAACACACAAAAAACTGTTGCTTTCAAGCTGAGAGTTAGATGAGAAGATCGATACCACTTTCATAACTGCCCATTAAATATGAAGGTAACACCAAGAGATAGATAACAGCATAAAGATGAGAAATGGGGAGAACAATTTAGCCTAGGTTATTTTCCAAAATAGTCTACCAGCACCTCTAAAGCTCACTAATCATCTCATTATACCATATCTCATTTGTTTAATCCATATAAAACCCAGATTGTAAAAGCAGTGCAGGGCTTCACAGGCATTATATGCTGGTGCATTTCCCCCCTGAGCGCACTGAATTACTTCATTGTATTTACTAGCTGCCTGATAATTGCATTGTGGCAGCAAGAAACCAGTGCTGCTATCTGTGTATATACATATCATATGTAAATGATAAAGTAAGTGTGTTGGATCTGCAGATAAGCCTCACAAATAAGGTAAACATCTCCTGGTTGTAGCTTCAGAGCCAATCAATGGATCAACGGCCCCAATCTCTTCTTTTCGAGAAAGCGAACCTGTGTATGTTGCCAATGATCAAGCTGTTTCACCAAAGAATCGTGATGATCCCATGGAGTCACCAGGTTGAATTTATAATTATCCAAAGTCTTAAGTTGATATTTTAAAGAACCACAGTTTTTACATATCTAGATTATTTTTTTCACCTTTACTGTTGGTTCCAAGACACAGATTGGGCTAAAATTAAGACTAGGATAGCATATAGTGTCTAAGTAGGATGTCGTGCCACCATAACAGCTCCAATCACAAATCATAGGATAAAGTTGATCACTCAGAACAAGTTAATGGTGATTCATTCTGAGTGTTCCAGCTAAGAGGATAAATAGACCCAAAGCACACCAGAGAAAGCGCCAGTCAGAGCATAGCCAGAACACCCGGTCATTGCAGTGATCAAATGTTCAGGTCATGCCATTTTTTGGTGCACAACACTGGTTATTGTCTTATCACATATTGTATTGAAACTTTCAGTCACCATAAGAAGAGTAGCTATTACATACTGCACTAATGCCCAAACATCAGAGTCACTAAATGGGTGTGACCATAATTTCTGACCCTAGTTATGTACTTGTGTCTTTTTGATAGCTATAAATCCAAATGTAACAATCTGTAATTTAGTCACTGCGCTATTGAAGCACTTATGAATAATGAAGTCTATTGGACTGAAACACTAAACCCTCCTTCAAAGTCACTTAGATCTTTTCTCTTTGCAATCTTTTCATAAAATGTGAATCAATTGGGCCTGCTCAACATTTTTAGAAATTCAGTGGAGCATGCTAGGATAATAATTGCATAACTGTACAGTAATGTGTTGCACTTTTTCTGCTTTTTCCCTTTAATTTGACATCTGTCTCTATCTAAAGTAAGGTAATACTTCTCTGTTTACCTGCGTGTCTTCACTGGTTGGACCCCCTCTCTTTTAACCATCACATGTATAGTGATTTCCCCTGTGCAGCCAAAGAGTGTGATGACAGGGAGATAAAGCATTCTTCATTTCCCATGAACAGGGCTGAATGTGATATCATTTTATAGAGGTATATCCTGGAAGTCTGTAATATACATCCCTGAATAACATCCTTATTTTGATTATGCCTCGACCAAGAACGGCTCTTTCAATAGATCAAATAAACCAGGCATGGCCGAGTATATCAGAAAGCCAACTCGGACACTTAGAGGAGCATATCAGTAAAAATATTGAGATTCTTGATTTCAAGTGACAGCATCAGTGTGGTTCTGAGGATTCTCTTTGAAGATTATTTCCATGTTTTTGATCTCAGCCCCGATTTTAATGAGAGGGCATGGAGGGATATTTGTTACCACATGAAGCTTAGTGGGAAAATACACAAAAACTGAAGGTGAAGAGGTTTTTAAGGGATCAGCCACATAATATGTTTCTACAATATACATCTATGTGTGTTAATCTTTGTGCTTGTATAAGGCTGATGTTTGCTTGATGTATTTTTAGTTTAGTTTTACTTTGTGTGTGTGTGTGAGATCTTCTATACTGCTACCCAGTAACATTCTCCCTTCTCTGTAATTTCATTGCATGCCCTTTGTTCTTTATCTATTTTCTTCCCTGTCCTTCTCCAATGTCTTTTCTTCAGAACCCCTCTGATTGCAGCAGGGGTAATCGGAGGCCTCTTCATGGTGGTGATCATGGTACTCAGTGTAGCAGTGTCTGTGCGACGGAAGAACATTAAGAAAAAGAGGGCCCTTCGCCGCTTCCTGGAGACAGAGGTAAACAGGAAAGTGGATTAAGTTAAAAAAAAAAAAAGTTGATGTTACAACAAGAAAGAACATGCTGTTTGTTGCACTGAAAGATAATCAGAAACTAAGGACATAGGTTAAGTTACCTTGGCCCAAATTATTCTAAATGTTTCGTGTCAACAGAGATCTTATAGTATAAGCCTCTGAAATTGGATCCCATTAGCGCAAATAACTGCCATAGTTTTAAAGAACTAAAAGTAAAATGTATTATTTTAATCTTGGCTCTGTTTCACATATTTACTTGTTTCCCTCTAATATGCCATGGTACTGTTATGCCTGGAGAAGATTACATAATCAAATTACAGGCTACATTGCAATTGGATTTATCATCAAGTAAATACACCTGATTTTGTCCCCAAATCACCACGTTATTACAAAGCTTCCTTCCAGACTTTGAGGAGAGGTTACAGTAAAATGATCTATTCAGAAGAAAACAATAAATGTCAATAAATAAAGAAGTATGGATATATCTTTGTTCACCGGGAAGTGCAAAATAGACAGATGCAAGTTTATGGCTGTCTACATCATCCCCACTGTTGCACCTTTCACTATAGTGAGCTTGTTGTATTTAATTTTGGAAATGTAGGCCATTATTTATTAAAATGCGTAGATTTTCCTTGTAAATATATTCATTCATTTCAAAGTTGATTGGAATTTTGCCTCTTACGTGCCAGTGTTTGGTTCATTAGTTAGTTTGTTTCTTACTCTCAGACTCATTAATTCACAATCACAGAGCAAATGGATGAAAATGGTCTTCTGTGGAATCACAAGATATTTGTTTTGCTTTTGAAACATATTACACATTGCTCATTATTTTAAAAAATGGAATGCAGTATGTTACTTGATTAGTCTCCAGAGAAAATCATTTTTTACATTACTTTTGGAATACTTTTAATATGGCCTAAGATGAATTGTCACATAATTACCATTTAACACTATAAACCTACCTAACAAAAGTCCCTATCATGATGAACACACATGTACAATATGTCATTTTGTGCAATGAAAGTTTTTGTTGTTTTTTAAGGAAGCCTTTATAATGCCACTGTTGTTAATGCAATGCGATTCATGACGTTACTGTGTTATGTCAAAATGCGTAGACATACGAAATATATATGGATGTGACGTTTTCATTTGTGTGTGTTTGCAGGCCTGTGCTTGTGTAAAATATGAGAAAAACGCGACTAAAAAACGCAGAAAGAAATTAAATAGAGATTGGTGGATTCTAAATAACTATTGCAAAACTGTAGAAAGTTTTAGAAACTCTGACGACTTATAGGGGGCAATTCTTTTAGGAAGAGGTAAGGGACTATACCATTAAAAGAGGCAAAAGTACTCTTTCTTTATCTAAAAAAACAGAGAGTACATCATCTAATGCACTTATGTATCCACACTGAGAATAAGGTCTCATTTCAGTGCTTTCTCTCTATTCAGGGCACAAGTATCAGTGAAGAGTCTTGAAAAAAATAGCATCAAGATGACAAATTATTATACTTATTTTATACCCGTTCATATATGGGCTACCCTTATACTGCCACTATTTCTTGAGTACTTACATTAGTCTCTTTTTAGAGGTCATACAGGCACTAATTTAATATATTACAGAGCCTTTCTTGTAACACATCATTTAGTTAATAAAAATAATGTATTTATGGCCCAATAATCTTATTAGATGCTCCAAAAGTTGTGGCTGGTACCAAGGATAGAAAAAGAAATGCAGGAGCAGAGAAGGAAATGGGAAATCTTCCTTTCTCTTTGAAACCATGTCGTCTTCATTTGTTTCTGGGCTGCAAAAAAAGATAATTTTTCCTCAATATTTAATATTTACATTAAATTATGCACTTTATGTAATTGTAAAGTCTTGTATTGCAGGTTCATTGATTAATATTCATTTGCTTAAAGTCTGAAACTAGTTAGTTTTCAGGCACTGAGCATCAGTTTCACCCTGATCCTATCACTACATAACAAATAATTTTAGACTTGTTAAAAGAAAATGTTGATGGACTGACCAGCTCACCACATTAATAGAATAGCAACATATAAACTGCTTAAAACAATGAAGCAACGCTTGAGCAATTTAATTTAGATTTTTGGTATGATTTTGAATTTAGTCTACAAATGACTGAGCACTTTAGATTCCACTAACCGTTGTTTGCGACAAATTACATTATTTTGCTTACTGAATTTGAGTGCAGTAATGCAGCAGCATTGCTCTTAGATATTCCACAATCACCTGTTAGTGGAATTACTTTAGAGTGGAAGCATTTAGGAACTGCAGCAACTCAGCCACAAAATTGAAGACCACATAAAGTTACAGAGAAGGGTCGCTGAGTGCTGAGGTGCGTTGTGTGTAAAAGTTGCCATGGCTCTGCTGATTCAATAACTGCACAGTGGCAAATAACATCAGCACAAACACCGTGCACCAACAGGTCCATGGTATGGGTTTCCATGGCCCGAGGACCTCCTGTAGATGTAATGTGCAGGTGACTCAGTACCTTTGTACATATAGTGTATGTTAACTTAAATATTTCTTTCATCAAGATCTGATATGTGGTGTTAATTTTTTGAGCAGTATATTTCAGGCAGCGGAGAGCAAATGCTTTGGTTTCAAAAATGCAGTGTAGAGAGAGAAGGTGGACAGCTACATTTGCTGCTGTGCGGCTGCTACACAGCCTCAACATCTTCAGCACCACTAATGCTGGACAGCTCCCAGCACAGTGGAAATAGCATAGAGCTTTGCCTTTGTGTGTGTGTATGGTTAGATCATTTTAAAGACGTCTGTATTGTCCTGGGTGTGTTTGTGGCCCCCCAGCCTACTTGTTTCCACCCTGCAGAAGCTGATTTGTTATTCCATTTAAATGAAGAATGGCTATTGTTTTTAATCAAATGGTAACCATAAGCCAGAGGGACAGAAGCTGCCAAGCACAGCCAGGCTGATTTACACTCTGTCTGTTAGGCTCTCTCTGTCCTTTCTCCCTCTCTAATCTTCCACCCTCTCCTTTAATTCTCCTTATATTGCTCCCTCACTTATGCTTTTGCATCCTCTGACTAATTCAGCAGCTCACTTCTCCATCGCTGTCTTGTTGTTGTTTCTGCTACAGTTCCTTTCCCGCTCCACATCTTCTTTCCTCCCTCCTCGGATATAATCTTTCTGCTTCTCCTACTATTTCATCTGTTTGTTCCTCCACTTGAGCAGTAATGAGACAACAAAAATCTCAACTCCCGTTCAGCTGCCTCAATTATCCATCTCCCCCAGTCTTTCTCTGTTTTCATCCACCTTTCTCCATCACTCTCTTCTGTTCCCATATAGTATCGCTTTCATTTCCTTTCACCGTAGAGAATGTCATAATAATGGTTCATCATAGTCTGGATTTTTCTTGCTGGAAAAAAATATCATTATAACCGTACTGTAACCACAAGTGCAGGGGCAGTAAGTGTAACTACAACCAGCTGTCTTCATTTTTAGTCGATACACCTATGGTATCAATTTGAAACTCCAATGTCGCTTTGTTCTTGAGTCACAAGTTTTTCAGAAAATTCGACCTCTGGCCTTGAGATTCAAACTCATCTGAGATTTTTAGTAGAAACACCTGTAGTATAAATTTAAAAAGTCCTACGTTGCTTCGTTCTTGAGTTATCAGTGTCACAAACTTGGGTGTTCATGTTGCCTGTCAACCCACCCAGTGTGTGTGTACTTTTCTTACCCACTGGAACCTTCCTTAAGAGTAAATGTTGCATTTGAATCAACCTTTTGTATGAAATTACTCTTGTTTTTCTACAATTTAAATAGTAATTTTAGTTTTGTTATTGTAAAACCTGTTTCACTACCTGACTTCCTGGAATTTAGGTCACAGTTTTTAGAAACTGTCCTATCCTCTAAAGCATGTAAGAAAGGTGTGCGTTTGTGCATATGTGCGTGCTTTTTTTCTTTTTTTTTAAAACATGGAAGTGTGTTCCCGAGATCCTGGGAAGCTAAACTGCATTTAATTGCTCAGCAACAAGTATCGCATATTGGAATAATCCTGTGATAAGTTGTGACTTTTTAATTTAAAGTATTATGAATTAATCTTAGTAGCTTTTGTTATGTAGATTCTAGACTTGTCTTGCAGCACTCACTGACTGAATGTGGTCTTTTATTTATTGCGTTCTTAGTTGGTGGAACCTTTAACACCCAGTGGAACGGCACCCAATCAAGCCCAGCTTCGCATCCTGAAAGAAACAGAACTCAAAAGAGTCAAGATCCTCGGCTCTGGAGCTTTTGGAACTGTTTACAAGGTAACATACAATCAAATGTGAAATAATAGTGACTGTTTGCATTTTAGCTTCAACTACTGAACTGCTCCTCTACTAAAAGTAAGACCATGATGTGACATTGTGTTCACATTCTCACTTCATGAGAAAAAGACAAGAGGGACATTGCAGGATCATTAATGACAGGAAATGAGATGGAAGGCTGGAGGCGGGAGATGAAAAGAATAAGTAATAGCAGGCACTGAGACCCCTGGGGTGACAGTGAAATAAGAGGTAGCTGAGGTCACCATAAGAGCAATGAAGGGTTGGGTAGAAGTTGGAAAAAAAATCTGAAATTAGAAAGAACAGACTTTCTCTCACTGAAATTATAATTGGTCATTTTTTGTGTCCACCCATTCTCATTGTAGCACTTTTTTTTTTAGGCCAGAGGTATGTGGCATCAGTGCACATGTTCTTTTTCAAAGCAAGGTCTTGCATGCTCTCCTGGGAAATTTCAAGGCACTTCTAGACTTGTAAGGATATGCTGTATAGTCAGTTTCAAGTCTTATAGGTGAGCTATAGAAGCCTGACAGGTCCTTTACAGCCAGAAGACATCAGAGTTGTACCTAATCTCCATAGCTGAGAGTTCATAGGGTAAGCATTTAGACCAACTTGTAAATTTAGTGCTTTAAAGGATGGCTCATACAGCTAAAACACAAACCACGGTTAGTTAATTAAAGTGTAGCAATATTTAGATTTATGTTTAATAAAACTGAGACTACATGTTCTTTCTTGATTTGACCCATATCCATAGTTGGTGGCAATATGATTAACTGGCTCAACTCAGCATTTCACCATGACAATTTAAGAGAACAATTTGGAGCTACAGATTCTTCTGTCACATGTTCTGTCACACTGTGCAGTTCATGTGTTACAACCAGCTCATAGATCACAAGTAAATAAATAAATTAAGAAAGATGTGTGTAGGTCTGAATTAGTGGTGTAGCATGGTGATGGATGGCTAGGCAAATATATGGTATACATTGTACGTGCAAAAAAAACTCAAAGGAAAGCAAAACAGGATGACATGGCATGGAGATGGCATAGACACCTTCACAGGGGCAGAGCAACCTGTAAACTAGATTTTCCAGTTAGAACATCAATGTCCAAGCTTTCATAAAGTGTGGGCTTAAATTATTGTGCTGAATAATGATCATCTGCAGAATTACAGGTAAAAGGGAACATAAAACTGCATCAAATCGATCGTCATTATCGCCTTGGTTAAATCTTTCACGGGATAGTTGTTTTTACTCTAAGTGTGAAATCTAGGCCTTCTGTCATTCTGGATGTGTAGTCACACAAGGGTGGAACAAAGGTGGAACACATTTTAATCACTTTCAAAAAGTTGAGAGGTACTTAATTTTTCTCCTCTTTCAAATATTCCATCCACTTTGGCAGCTGTTAAATCACTTTAAACCTCCCTAAAATTAGATACTTCAAAATGATTAAATAGTTTTGCCCAAGTCTTTTTGAAGGGCGAAATAACCTTAATCATACAGCATGCAGTTCATTTTTATAATCAGCCAGTGAGAATATGGAACGTTGTTATTTATAAAGCTGACAAAGTAGAATTTAGAGTGTAAAACGCTCAATTTATTGAGATTCCTGCTGTTCCTCCAGGAGCTATAATACTTTTTTTAAACATCATTTCTGTGAGTAGAGGATTTGTGACTGTGCAATTAGTGTAATGACTCATCATCATGGTGTGTGTGTGTGTGTTTCTTCTTTAGGGTATCTGGGTCCCAGAGGGGGAAACTGTGAAAATCCCTGTTGCCATTAAAATCCTAAATGAGGCCACAGGACCCAAGGCTAATGTGGAATTCATGGATGTGAGTATCTTGAAAACAAAATCCAAAAAAAGAAACTTGACAATACAATTCAAACTCAACTTTTATAAAGATAACATATATGCAGGTAAATTACAAGCTAAATATAATGTAGTTTGTACACCTTTTGTTCCAAAGCCTGGCAGTCACACTGTTTAAAGTTAAAAGGTGCTGCAATTTATACATACAGTATGTAAAGGGGCGAACACTGAGCTTTTCTTCCGAAAGCCTTTATCCAGCTGTACATTGCGTTAGTTCCTGGCAAGTTAGCTTCAGTTTAGCACTAAACTAGCCTACAGAAGCACTACACAGATGGTTGTAAAATGAAATCTCTAACAACTAAACTTGTACCCCACAAACAGCAGACTAGAAACCATAAGGGGCCTGTAGGAGCCCTACATATGCAGACATACACACACCATGCCATAGGCTCCTAGCACAGTGCACTAGGCCCCATTTATAAAACATTCACATCTTGGCTCATTTCAAAAGGAAGAGTGAAAAAAAAAATCAAAATTATTACCCTGTGATGATGCAATGCAGATGAAATAACTCATATCAACACACATACGCACACACACACACACACACACACTGAAAGCGACCCACTTGCACTCATGTTTTGCACTTAGTTTGACAGTCTAAAAGGAAGAGTTTTGGAGGTTTAGCATTTCTATTTTTATCACGATGTCTTTGATGAATATCCCATATGTGTTTAATTTATGTTGCAAGTGCTTTGGGAGGTTGTCTGACAATCAGAAAATCAGACAGAGAAATGAGATAACAACATGTAGGGGGCATAGAAACAGTGGAGATAACGTATATAACAGCAGAAAGGCATTCGTCCATGTGGATCTACTCGTAAACTTGGTAAATTTTCCTCGTAAATAGTTTTGGGGTTTCTTTTCTCTTTTTAAGAATACCTTCCATCACCTCTGTCTAGATCCACAGTCATCTTCTAATGACTGACTGCTGAGCAGCTGGGGGGCTCAAGCTTCTGCTCCAGGGAACACCAGTGTTAGTTACAAAGGGAAAGCAGAGTGCCATTCATTTACTTTGCCATCCATTATTTTCCAGGCAGACTGGGATTTCTGACTGGTGACCTTCTAGCTGCAGGCCACTCAATGCCCCAGTCTCACTTGCCACTGACTGTTTGAAGAATGTCACAGAGAATTGATTGTCTTTCAGCATGCGTGTGTGTGTGTGTGTGTGTGTGTGTGTGGTTGGTTCTGTGTAGGAGTTTGCCACTCCTTACCTGTGGTGCAGTAAGAGAAGGGAACCTCTCTTTTTTATGGCTAACAATAAAATACCAAGCCTGTCTCCTTTCAGCAAGTGCTTGGGCAAAAGGAAAGGGTGTTTATTCCCTGCAGTAGTACCATGTGTGTATCGATCTACATGCATTTAGGTGTGTGCATGTTTGTATGCAATAAGGATAATAGCTAAAGCATGCTATTCCTTTTGAATTTTCTGTACTAGAAACTAATCTTCTTTTCTTTTTATTAATGTTTGACTCAGGTATTATTCTCCAAAGCCCTCCAATATATCAGTTTTAATAATGTGAGACATCCATACAGTGCACAAAATGAAGCAATCTATAAAGCACTTCTCAACAGTGATCCACAGAAAAGAGAAAACTTTTCAGTTTAGCTTTTTAAAACAAATTGTTTTAATATTATTGAGTATTAATACCATTCTAAAGACTTGTAACTACCTTTTTTCAGTTTACCTTTATGATGAGTTACAGAAGTAGCACAAGTTTGAAAAAACAGTGTTTCCTAACGCTTGTATTTAATTGTAACAGCAAAATTACAATTCAGTGGGGATGTAAACTTTATACAGTCAGTGTACAAAAAAGAACAACCCCTGCAAATCCCTTTTTGTGTTTTATATAACTGTTATCTCAGCCCAACAGTAGTGCTTTCCAGGGCCTAAAGGGATGTTCACAGGATTTGTTATTCACAGACATATTTTCTCTCTCTCTCTTTTTTCACAGTACCTAACCATAACTACGACTGCCCCTACCTCTCCACTTAATGGCTTTAAAGTCTATTGTCACAATTCCTCATGTCATGTGTTTTTCAATTAGCATAATTCTTGTATATACTTATTTATTTTATATATAGAAACCTTGAGAAATGCTGTTTATGATGCTGTGGAAGTATTTCTTTTTCTGGATAATAGCTCACAGAATGGATTTAAATAGCATGCAGGGTTAACAGATTACAGGATACCATTTCAGTGCTAAGTAAACACCACAATATAAATTTGCTTGAAAGGAATCCTGCAGGCAGAAAGGAAAAGCCAGTCACTCAAAGACTTTAGCCCGATTTACCATTACTCTCAGTGTAACTATACCCATCACTGGCATGTAAACAGGGACCTCATTATGTAAGCATTGTGATAGATGAGCCATATCAGTTCTAAAATGTATAGTGGTTGCATCTCTCTGTCGGTGCTCATTGGAGCTGTATGCATTGATTTTCTCCCCAGTAAATGCAAACAGCCGCATCTGCCTGTCTTGTGTATTTTGGCGTACACCTACCCACCCGATGATGAATTTTCAATTGTTGTAAAGTTGCAGGTGAGCAAATGAAGGCCTGTTTCTGTCTTTTGGAGAGTTTCTATACAATGGGATTAATAGGGGTCTGTTGGTGTTTATGTTGCAATCATATGCAATATTACAAGCTTCAGGTTTAGTTGCTTTGTGTCTACATACTGTAGAGTATAACAGCAAGATTTCATAATACACAACATCAGCACAAAGACACCATTCCTACTATATTTAAAGGCAAATATTCCTGATTTGCAGCAATCTGACCTTGGTCTATTTACTACATTTTTTTTTGCTTACTACATAGAATGCTGACAGTCTCAAAGTGCGAAGTCACTTTGATGTCAAGGTTTTGAATAAAATTGGACTGTTTTTGACTGAGCGGAACCTTGCTGTTCACTTCAAGAGGAACTTCAACCTTAAACAGAATAAGGGGTCCTATGATCTTTGGCAGTTAAGTCTATGCTGGTAAACATGATGAATTCTCTAGATGTGTGAGTCTGGCATTTGTCTTCTGACATTCTGACCCAATACAACATATTATGAAAAAGGTGCTAGTGTGCATATATATATACATATACAGACACACACATTTTTTTTCTCTAGGAGATGTTTCAGGAGTATGTTAGTTGTTTGGCCATTTAGTACCTGTACATACAGCGGATCTGTTTCTTCCATCAGGTGGTGGTCCCCAAGTAACACTGGAGCGGAACGACAATAATGGTGTTCAGCAGGAAAAGGGTAGAGTGTCCACTCTGGTTAGGGACTAGTTGCTGCCCCAAGTGGAGGAGTTAAAGTGTGTTGGAGATTATGAGAAATTATGTCTCTCAGCTGACCTGGGAATGCCTCTGTGTTCCCCTGGATGAGTTGGAGGAGATAGCTGGGTAGAGGGAGGTCTGGACTCCAAACATTCATCAAGTGAATGAAAATGTGTTCCTAAAGAAATCACATCAGAAGCAACAACCATTCGGTGTAGGGCAGGACCAATAGAAGTAACATGTAATAAAAGATGCTTAGTTTAAATTTTGTGTCCTCTGAACATTTATGGTAACAGGTAACAGAACACAAAACATACTTAGCTACCAGAAAATGGTCAGATCAAACTTTTAGCATACACCTGGCAATTGGGTTGGATTGTGGTCTGATCACCACTCTGGAGTTCATTTGGAACCAATCTGAGATCACTGCCTCCAAAGGGTCTCAGTGCAACTGTTGTGAACCGGACCAAATGCGATTGTATAAATGAACTTCATCAGGGAAAAATGAGCCAGAGTTTGATTTAAATTGATTCAGAAGCACAGGTGTGACACCCTTAGACCATCTAAAACTTAACTTCAACAGATGACAGAAATCAGTTATGGTCAGTCCAAAAGTGAGGTCCTCGATGTGCACCGGTTGCCAAAAAACATACATATGTGTCAGAATCTTAGTTCTCTGTTCTCACAGTGAATATTCTGACACATTCCACGGGCACAAACAAGCCATAAAACAATCATGAGAGAATGCAGAATAGCCTGACCTATGAGGAAATGTTGTTTTGAGTATGAATTTTAGGGAAAGAAACATTCACACTCTTATCGAACTGATAGAAGTGAAAGAGAATTTTTTTAAATTACCTTTGTGAGAGTGGTTCATTTCAGTTTTGGTGACACAGCATATGAGTAAGAAGTAAGGGAGGAAGACAAGACACTGTCAGAGATGATAAATGTGTATTCAAGAGGCTCCTCTGAGCTAACATTAAGGTTGACGTAAATATCACAAAACACAGCAGATACTTAAATCTGTGTGTTGCCTTTGCTTCTAGGCCACCAAGAAAAACATTGGCATAAAAGCATTCATGGTAAAATGTCTTACAAATTTTATTTTAACTACTGAAATCTTTGTTTAATGGAGCAAAAAATATTGACAGATGAAAGGAAACAACGTCCTAATGATTTAGCGATTCTGTATTATTAAAAGTGTATAATCTTCAAACGTCAAACTACAGTAAATTTTGTTTTAGTTAAAATCATTCATCTAAAAGCAGACACAGAAACTTTGTTACATATGAAGCTGAAGTTTACTGTATCATTCCAGAGTAGCTGACTCTTTGTAGCAGGCCATGAGTAGAGGCTGGCACAAGGTTCAGAAATGAGCTGGCTTGGAGACCTAACTGGTGTAATAATAAGGAGTTGACCTGAAGTACAGGGGACAAGCATTACAAAAGACCTAAATTGTTTAGAGACAAAAGAGCAAAAGCTAGAATTTGGCCATCACACATGTACCACATGGGATAATGAACATGGAGTGAAGAGACTTGATGTGAAGATGAGTCTCAGGTGTGCCAGTTCAGTGAGCAGGAGTTGCCACAACCAGCACTCACACCAGACAGCCAAGGCTGTTTCCAGGATCTTTTCACAAGAGTGTCACACGATAGACGAGATATCAGAATAAATACAAAATTGGCACTGAAAACACAATTTTCAGGCTTGTGTCCTAATGCAGGTGTATTATTTGAAAAGTGGGACTGTACAAAAACATTTAGCATCAAACTATTCTTCTTTGGCTAAGGTGAAAGGGAAGCTTATCATACTTGTGGGGTGTGCTGCCCAACTCAATATGTCCATGCAGACAAAGAAAAACAGACAGGAACTATGAGAAAAAGATAAATAGAAAGAAATGTGTTGAGAGAGAGAGAGAGATGATGAAGTGCTGCTAGGATCCTAGTCGTTTTTGTGAAATGGACTGACCATTATTTGTAGTGGTCTCTTCAGGTATGTAATTAGCATGCCCAGTAATAAAATATTTCTTGAAACTCAACTCATAATTCAGACAGTGAAAACTGCCATCTTCTTATCTCTTCACAATTTGGAGAACTAAAAGAAACTGTTTTCTTTTATTATTATTATAATATATATTTATTATTATTATAATATATATATACATACACACACCACCAGTAGAAAGAAAAACATGAATAAATGTATTTCAGTCTTTTCTACAGCCAAGTTGTTTTGGCACAGTGTACCTCATACCCATCACACAATCTGGCATGTTTCTAATAAATAGCATATTTTTTATGTGTTTATTGAAAATGAATACTGTTGGAAATAAACATTGTTGACATACTGTTACAGATTAAAACAGCCACCTGTAATCATTACTCTCCACATGCCTGAGTGTATATCTGTGTCATTCAGGAGGCTCTGATCATGGCTAGCATGGAGCACCCGCACCTGGTCCGACTGCTGGGCGTCTGCTTGAGTCCGACAATCCAGCTGGTCACACAGCTGATGCCTCACGGATGCCTGCTTGACTATGTCCACGAGCACAAAGACAACATTGGATCACAACTATTGCTCAATTGGTGTGTCCAGATAGCCAAGGTAAGGAAACTGAGCCTTTATTACTTATTTAAGTATAAAATACATGATTTGCTAATATGGTCGGTGTATTTACTTCTAAGTGATATTTGGTGATGAACCTAGTGTAGAAGTGAAGAAGTAAATAATTCAAAGTCTTACTTGACTTTAGTGGGGGAAGTGTGGAATGCAGGAAATCAGTGTTATAGGATCATGGATGTCAGAGTTTATTACAAATTGTTAGAATTTTGTTGTCAGTATTAATAGCTGACAGATACACATGAAGTCGCATAAAAAAGGTTTTCACAGGAGTCTGTGCAGTAACTTTACTGCTTAAAAGGAAATAAGAGAGTAGCACTTAAATAGCAGCCAAATGTTTCTACTTAAGTACTCTTGATTAACTGATCATCATCAAATGCAAAGTTTGGGCAGGTTGCTGGTCTCAATCATTTAGATTAGTGTCAACACAATGCGACAATCTCCCCAGGAGTGGAAGCAAATTCACCCCAAGATCAGATCTCACAACTCTCCAAAAAATTGCAAGAAACCCAGGAGCTACATCTCTGACAAGCCTCAGTTAGCATGTTAAATGTTAAAGTTCATGATGGTAACGTTGGAAAAAAGTGGAACAAGTGTGAGTCATTTGGAAGGATTTCTGGGAGAATTTCCTGCCCTCTAAAAGAAAAATGTCAGCAATGCAGCTTAAGTTTGCAAAGTTGCATGTAAACAAACCACAAAACCTCTAGAAAAATGCCCTCCGGAAAAACGAGACCAAAGTATTGACACGCACAGTAGTGGAAGGGTGAACAATTGTTTTGCAACCAAGGGAGCTGGGCGCCTAACAGTTACTGACTTGACCATGAACTCCTCTGTATACCAAAGCATTTTGGAGTAAAGTGTTTCAAAACCAGGTCATGAAACAGGACATGGATCCCAAGCACAACAGCAAATCTACAACAAAATGGCTGAAAAGAAAAGAATTAAGGTGTTGCAATGGCCCTGTCAGAATCCAGACCTCAACCTGATTCAAAATATTATGGCTGGACTTTCAGAGAGCTGTACAAACCACAATAAAATGAGGCAACACTGGAAAATAGTGTTGGGCCAAAAATCTTCCACAGTGATATGAGAAACTGATAAAGTCATACAGACAATTATTACTTCAAGTTATTTGTTTTTGTTCTACAAGCTACTGAATCATAGGCTGTATGATGATGTAGGTATTCACAGGACTGCAGAGTCCTATGAAAACGTTCTGTTTCTTATGACTGTATTAATGTGTCCGGTTTTCTCATGTCTGTGATCAAATCTCCAAATATCTTGCATTTTTTGAATGGTTCATGAAATTGTCATACGCACACAGAAAAATAACAGGTTAAAAAGCCAGGAAAATCCGAATGAAAATGGAAAATGGCTTAGTAATCCCTGTAGTCCCTGATTTAATATCTTAGACAAATTTTTCAGTTTCTGTTTTTGGCTACATCAGAAGCAGGCTTTGCCCAAGTGAGTTGCCAAGGGAAAATATTAAACCATCAATTAAATTTGGGACACAGTTGTGATCACACCACATATAAAGTGCTTTTTATTTAATACCAAAGGCGATCAGAGCTTGCATTTAGTCTTGCCATGCCAAAGCTGACAAACCCCCATGCTGTGTAACATAAACATTTTCATGGTATAGAATTAATCATACAAATTACTTTGTCAAAAAACAATGAGATAAGCTACATGTACATGAATAAATATATGCCTGCTGTGAACAGTTGTCAACATGGAGAGATTTATAATTCATAAAGGGTAGATATGATGATGTACTCTTTACCGCTATGTTGTGTTACAGTGTGTCCCATGCATATATTGTTTTGTGTTTTTAATAATTGGCTACCGCTCCTGGAGACACAAATAGCCACCAGGGGCCTCAGTTAATAAGGTGCCCACCCTTGAGTTGACACAAACACAAATTGTCCTTCATAAAAAAATTAAAAAAAATTATCTGAATAACTCTCATAATAACGTCTATCTAAACTTGAGTCTAGAAAATACACATTTTTTATTCTGTTTATCGCCAGCGCACGCACTCTTGCGGGCTTACATGGCTATTAAGGTTCTTGCAAGTGACAGGGCTCCATTCTGAGGCAACATCCCTGTGGTCCTCCCTCTCAGTCAAGGCCATGATCATAGCCGTAGATTATTAATGGAGTGATCTGTCATGAGAGCCATACTAATGAGCATATTCATCAGAGCCACCGCATACGCAGAGCTATGATGCCCAGAATTTTCTTCCTTTTTTCTCTATTTTGTTTTATATTTCCATGTTCTGTTACTATGAATCATTTTCTCGTCCTTATGACTTCTTGGGTTTTGACTCTCTGAATCCAACAGCACTCTCTTCCATATGTTGTAGTTGTGATGTGAGTAATTTAGAACCGTTCTGGCTACTACTAAGTTAAAAAAAAAAAAAAAAGTATTATTCTGCTGTTTTGCTGTGGTAAGCACAGTGCAGTCTGAAATGCCGTGTCCAGTCAATCTGGACAGCTTCTTTGAGGAGCTTTACACAAGGGGCTTGATGAATAGCTTTGTCTTTATATTAGTGTGATGGGTGAAATGTGGAAACAGTTCAACCATCACACTAATTTGCCTGGCAAGGGAAGTGAAATCCACTTGCAGACTTTGTCATATGTTTAGTCAGTTCTGGCTCTACACAACTGAATACAAGGACTACAATACACAGTGATAACTGCAATATCAATAAGCGTTATATCTTAATGATTAAATCAGGCATTGGAATACAGTTGACAAGAGGAGCACTTTAAATCTTAAGTTTAAAGTACCTATCGCCCCAAACAAGGTCGCAACTGCAAATTTATTATTAGTAAGCCATACAAAAGGTTATACTATAGAACACGTGTACATATGCACATAGATCATGTGTACATTAGACCCAAAGAGGATAACAAGCAAGCCTGCACTGCTGTGAACACAACATTTGCATATTGTCACTTGGCCTAGCATATTTATTATTTTTTTAACTTCCCAGTGTTTTCCTTTAACCATGCTAGCAGACCGGTTCCAGTGGTCTCTTTCAAATTGAAGAAATTGTCTTCCTTTGTATACTTTGTGTGTTCT
Source organism: Etia nguti (assembly GCA_015106755.1). Taxonomy (NCBI): domain Eukaryota; kingdom Metazoa; phylum Chordata; class Actinopteri; order Cichliformes; family Cichlidae; genus Etia; species Etia nguti. Next base: position 57,340 of record VUQG01004589.1, read on the forward strand.
CCCTGTGCCCGATTGGGTTTTCTCAAGTTTCCTCTTAAAGTCCAAAGACTGTTCAGTGTTTCTCGAAAGAATCTCCACCTCTAAAGTAAGAGATTTTAAAAAAGAAAAAAAAAGTTAAGTTAAATCACAGATAATCATGGACTGTATGCTACTATGAGTTTGACATTAAGTGGAAAAAAGTGAAATGTATGAAGGATTGCCATCAAACATGGGACAGGCAGGCATTTACCCACTGGAACATATTTCTATCAGTCTGCTGAAGTTTCATCTAGCACACTTATCAGTGAAAAATTATCAGGTAAAAACCTCAAACACACAAACCACTAAGCTCTTAAAAAATTCACATTGCCATTTATAATCCTTTTATCAGACTAAGACTGACAAGCTGGCAATGTCTATTCTAAGAAAAGATCCAGAAAATACTCAGAGCATTTCAGTACAATGCACAAAGCCTTTTAGCTGAATTCAACTTTCTGTCAACTACATCTTTCTGCATCAATCTTTGTCAGACCAGAAAAAGGTGGTTGGAAATGAATAAATGAAAGCTAACTTTTGATTTTTGTCTTGCTTTTGTCTTCTACGGTGTCTCACATATCCCTTTTACTTATTTCTATAGCTACCAAGATTGTAAGCAAGGACTTCTTGTTGAGACAAGTTTCTTGTCATACTCATGGGTTCATCTTTTGTATAGGCCAATCAAAATGTGGGATATTTTCTCAACATATGGGTCAACAGATAAAAATGCTGTGCAGTCTCACATAGAGTGGGATATCTGCTCACGCTAGGTCGAGGTGTTTATACTCCCAGAAGTCCAATATTGCTTTTTTTTTTTATGTCCAAGCAGCTAGTGTGCAAATGATCCACACAAGTTGTCCTTGGTCCTTGGTATTTGCTTGGTTGTGGGAATGGTGACATTTGTCCTGGTTTAGCATCAGGTTTAAGTGCTAGGGATTATCGCATTATTAATGCATCTGCAATCAGTGTGTTAAAAAGTTACAAGTTCAATTAAAATGTAACCATTGAGCTTGTGATTTTTTTTTTAAGAGCTCGGTGTCCATTACCTGTAAGACTTGTCTCAGTATCGAGTAGTGACAGCAATTCAATGCCACATTTTGGGCAACGTCAGTTACGCTCGGTGTTGCCTCACCGAGCCAAGCATTATAGTGGAAATTGTTTTCCGAATACACCACCATCTTTTCTACTTCTTTCGTCAACATTGCTGGCCTGGGTTGCCTCCAAGTCAGTGATTGTGTGAATGTGTGTGTGGTAAGAGGGCCACACTTTGTGTTTCACAGGGTCATTTCTCAGTGTAAACCAGACTAGGCAAACATGCCTCTCTCCAACTCATTACATACATCCCCAGGGTTCCAATGAAAACTCAGTTCACTCATTTCCCCAGTCTACAGTCTACTATTCTCCCTCTCCTGTCTGTATTTATTTCAGTATGTGAATCTCCAATTTTTCTTTTCTGTACCTCTTGTCTGAGCACTGTGGAAAGAAGAATATACCCTAGGCTCCCATGGATGCTTATTTTTGTTTGCAATCTTTTGTTGGTACAAATATTGGACTCTCTATTCTCATGTCAGTAATAAGGCAGTGTTGACTCACCATACGCAGATCTCTGTGATAAACTACCCACTGGTCGGTTGTTTTATTTTTCCCTATGAGCCCACTTTGTAAAGCCATGTTCCTATGAGCAACTAGTGCTACAAAGATTTCTTATTGTGCTGTATATGGCACAGGCCAACTTTGTATGTGTTTAACATATATTAACAGAGGCAAACATTTAAATAAAAATTTGTTTTTGGCGGGACACAATTTTTCAAGGGGCACAATCGACCTCATGGCTAAGATCTGCTCTTGTACTAATGTGAAAACCTTAATAAATTAAAATGACTGCAGCAGTGTTTTTGGTTTTCCTTTCTTTTTTGAGGGAAGTGATTGGGGTAGGGGTAGGGGAACGGGGGGGGGGGGGGGGGCCTGTTT
>VUQG01004589.1:59345-81901 GCA_015106755.1 Etia nguti
GGGTGGGGGTGTGTTTTTTTTTTTTTTTTTTTTTTTTGGGGGGGGTGGTGGGGGGGGGGGGGGGGGGGGGGGGGGGGGGGGGGGCACTACTTACTCTTAAATTTAAATTCAAACGGACAATGTTTCAGTGAAACTTGAGAAGTGATTAAAACACGCATGAAGATGTGCTTAAATTAAACAAGCTGATATTTACCCATGGGAATCGGGGGTGGGGTGGGGAGGGTTATATTCTGGTCGCTAACATTAAATCATATAGTTGTTTATGCAGTCATGAAAGACCACCGCAAAAAAAGAAAAAAGAGCTTCAGAATTAATTAGATTGGACATGAAAGAGAAGGAGACAGTAAGAGCAAGAGAGGAAGAGAGATAGGCGGACACTTGTTGACGTTTCTAAGGTTTGGTAGTATCAAAGGCTCGATGCTTGTGATCTGCTCCGCGCTCCATGTCTTAACATGAGGTTTGAGAGCAAGGGTGCTATCTGCCAAAGCTTGCTTGGAATCAAACATCTGAATGCAATTTGAATGCTTTGCTTTGAGAAACAGAGGGGAGAAAAAGAGAAGAACATTTGATAGTCTGTGTAAAAACTGAAATAGGGATGGCTGAGATCTGGAGATTCTACTGATACTGGCATGATAAAGATCTGTCTTTTTTTTTTTTTTTAATTATGGGACTGTCTTGAAACATGCTGCAACATACCCCTGTATTCAACATGTTGTTGTCATTTTCAGTGTATCCAAGTAAAAATGAAATCATAATTGATACGAGGAACCCTATCTGCAGAGATGCTGATATCTCTTGATTAGGGGTTTTAATTTAATCCAACACATTAATAAATACAACATATACAACATATATTACATGTTTCGATAATTTTATTTCTTGTTATCAGTCTACTTAAAGTGTCATTCGGAGAAACTGCTGACTTTTGATACAGAGTTTATTTGCTCACTAACAATCCTCAGGTGGAAGTTGGACACACATCAAATGCATTTGCTTTTCTATTCACTGCTGTGCGCAGACAGCATTTTTTTTTGTTGTTGTCTAATGAACATTTCATTGTTAACTGTTTTGATAATATTCATTAGTATTTTTGAACATGTCAATGAGACACATAGGTAATACCCCAGAATAATACCCAATGCCTTAACGATTTAAAAGCATGTGATTTAAAATCAGAAATATCTTCAAACTCAAGATGTCACCCCATAATGAGCTAGCTAGTAAAACATCTTCAGTAAAATCACTTACTGGGGTGTTGAAATATAAAAACCTACAGTTGTATTACTGTTTTTATTTATAGCTGTGAAAATACCGTCTTGCTCTCACCTGGTTGGGGTCTTTGCTCCAAATGAAAAGAGATAAAAAAGAATGATCGTGAGGTTGATAGGCTGACTGGTGCAGCATCAGTTGCAGTGTAGATGTTGTGTTGGAACATGGTGAAAAGGATGTTGAGCCTGAGGCATTAGCTCTGGATTTGCCAGTCTTCCTGCTTTCAAATTCTCACATACAGTACAGTGACAAGCTTTGGTTTGCCAAAGAAAGAACAGAACACGGATACGAGCAGCCAAAAGGTATTTTAAGGTAGAATAGCTGTGTCTTTACATCAAAAGGTGCTAATTTGATTGGTTTAGGCATACAATTACTATTACATCCTAGCTGCCTTCCTCTGCAGGCATTTTTGGATCATATAACTGGGAACAGGAGGGGAGGGCAGAACACATTGTAAGGATTACATTTCCCATCTGGACGGGGAATGCCTTGGGATTTTCCCAGGAAGAGATCGAGGGCTTGGCTAGAGAGAATTGAAAAGGACATCTGGGATACCTTGCTCAGTCCACTGCCACTATGACCCAGACAAGATAAGCAGTGGAAAATCAACAGATGGAAGATGTACAGATGGATGGCCTTGTGGCCTTAGTAGTAATTATAATAGGGGTTTGTTTTCTACCTGAAAAATATTTATTGATTTTATCAAGAAAATATATTAAAGGAATTTCTTTTTAAAGAAAAAAAGGAAAGTGACACTTGGTCATAAAACTTGGATCGACCTGAATACAAAAACACACACCTCAAGGCAGCGGACAGATAAGTCACTGTAAAGGACAGAAGGCTATACAAAGACTATACGACCTGTACCGACTTATAGTTGCAGTGTTGTCAGTCAAAAGCGCACACAAACAAGACAAGAGAAAAAACATTCTCCCTTCTTTTCTTTCTTTTCCTCTGACTCTGCCTTACTGAGTCACTCATTCACACACACAGGCGCACACAGACTCACACACGCAGCAGTGACACAGTTTTAACAGTGTCTGGCTGAGCGGAGACGGATGTGGCCAGGTGGGGGAAATGGATGACTGCAGGCAGCCCACACAATGGATGAGACTGGCAGCTCAGGGAGACGGGTCGACACTAATGAGTGACTGCCAAACACACACACAAACTCACACAGGTAAACGGAAACTTGTAGACATCCGAACTTGAAAACACAAACATTAACAAAGTGATTGAATGCATGCAAACACGCACAAATACATATTGTGTTGCCCTCAAGTAAACAAGCACACGCCCACAGGCTCTGTTTAGCGTAGAAAATGTACTATATAAATAGTTTGTTGTATTTAGTTTTTTTATTTACTTCACTTTTCCTTTCGCTCTGTGTCAGTGTCAAACTACAAATGATCTCGCGCCTTTTTAACCTTTCATAACCACAAACAGAAATAAACCCAAACACTGTGCTGGAGATGCGCATCTTTACTCACTGCTTTATGTCAAGCCTTTGCCCTAAATATCCCCCCCACACTTTTAATTATGTGTTAAGTTCTCCCTAACATTTTGGGAAATAGATATATCGACAGGCTTTGCAAACACAGATCTGGAGATCTACACGTGCATGCATGCATGTGTGTGCGTGTTCGTGTAAAACCCCCTCTGTCTTTTTTTTAATCACTATGTGCCCTAAAGGCTGCGAGCACGGACCCTAATGTTATGTTTGAAAAAGTATGGGACTCTGCCAAAAAAATACCAAAATATTTTTTTTTAAAGCATTATAAAAACAAAGAACTACTTTGCACTTGTGTAATTGTTATTGATCCTGTCTGCTGATTCTATCTTCTGAGTAAAATTGTAATGATAAGATTAAAAACAAGGCAGCACTAAAGTGTGGCACCAAGCGTGTTGGCTAGCTTTTCTGTGGGATTCTTTTTTTGTGTGCAGCTGTAAAAGGGCCAAGCAAGCATTTTCTCTGTGTACAGTTCAGGACATTCGTGTGGAATTTGTGTGGTAGTGTCACCACTAATGTCAGCTTATAGATTGTTCCATAAGCTTTTCCATTGCGTCTAGAGTCAGTAGTAAAGTTCTAGTAAATGCAAAATGCTCAAATTTTACCTGCTCGGTTTGTTTTGTTTTTTGTTTGTTTGCTTTTTTTTTTTTCCTTTTGCTTTCTCTACTGTCTATACTGTACACCAGTCCAACACGGGCTAGTTGAAGCACAGTATAAACTGACAGATACTGGCATTAAAAAAAAGTTCATTAAAAAGTTCACTTTTAGCCAGTCACATCACCTATCGGCAAACAAAGAGGCTTGAAAATCCAGGATGTCTTTTTTTTTTTTTTTTTTACCCCTGGGCCATAAAAGGCTGATGGGATATTGTCGTCACCTCACCGGGTGGGCGGGCAGGTGGTGTGGACACCCGAGTTTGTCCAAATGCCCTTGACCTCAAAGTTAAAGTAAGAGGTCAAGTTTTCTGAAAATCTTGTGAACACAATAAATCGAGAATGATATCACCTAGGATTTTCAAGTTCATACCATAGGTGCATCTACTAAAAATCTCAGATGAGTCCAAATTCCAGTGTTCTTGACCTGAAGGTCAGAGGTTAACTTTTATAAAAAATGACCTGGAGCTTCAAATATATACCATAGATGGATGTACTAGGAAGCTGAGGGGTAGCACTGGCAACCACCAGTATTTTTGAATGATGGGAATACACAACCTTGAATATCCAAATCAAAGTAACATGTACAATAACTAAAAGAGGAAAGAAAGAAATAATATTAAATATGAATGCATTTCATTAAAACATACCATGCTACTGTGGCCCAATAGAAAATGAGGCCATTCCATTTTGTTCTGGTGTGCCAATTTTCAGTAGCAGTATTTTTGCCTCCCTGTAATGTTATTGCTGACAGTATGTTCAAAAAGAAATATTTGGTCATTTTTAATAAATGTTCTGTTTAATTTGCAAACTGTAATTAAAATATACTAAAATTTGGCATCCAGAATTTTTGCATGTGTAGTATTCATTTACTGTTTATTTATTTGCTAACAGGTTCTTGCATTATTGTAGTGGTTACTGTGTGAACAGAAATACCTTTCTTTAGCTATTTATGTGCTTTTCATACTGCATGTAACTATATTTTAAAGATGCATCTGTTTATTGTGGGCGTGTTTAGGTTGCAAGTTCTTACATTGCACTTGTAGATGCCTTGTCATCTGATAACGATCACAGCTTAGACCCACTTCACTTTCAATTACTCAGCTGCCACTCTAGATACCTCCTCACTAGCTACTCTAGAACTGACTGTGTGTGTAACAATATAACAGATTAAGAGTCTGGTAATGTGAACTGTAAGTCTGAATGAATTGTGCTTACCTGCATAAACGTGTCTATTTGAGCACTTATGGTCAAAGATATATTAATGAGTGGATTTGTGTTTTTGAGTGTGATGTCTGGTTGACATGTCCACTGTTTTGCCAGAGCCAGGTGCCAGGCTCTGTGACATCTCACCCACCTGGGCTGCAACATACGTGCCAGCTCTTTGAATTAAGGACAAGGTGAAAGTGAACTAACTAATTGTGATACATTGCTTACTGCATGACAATATCAGATGTTGGCATCCATAGATTACTTTGTCAAAGAAACACTTTTACGTATGGGGTGATATCACAGTCGATCTGCCAGTCACATGTTCCACCTGTAAAGTGTAATAACATTTTTTTCCCACCCATGATTCTGCAAAAATGCACATTTACAAGGAATTATTAAATGCTAACCTCCCTAGCCCTTTGAAATATGAAGTCCAAATTAATAATTATAATTTATTGATATATGTGGTAATCTGCTCCATTAATTAGACTTACCTCATTTACATAAACCTTAGTTTATCATGTCATGGTGATTGAGGCAGGACATTAGGCAGGCTTTGCATCTTGTTTTTGTAATTGAAATACTCTGCCTGCTAGAAGATTTGCCCAGCATATATCAGTTATGGCTAAATAAAAATGTAAGAAGTGTGTTAAGTAACTCCCAACACTATCAATTTTGGTAGAGAAGAAGTCTTTTTGGTGTTTTAATAATGCACTTGCCAAAATGAGAGAGACTAACTGCAAAGAAAAAGCAATCAAAGTCAAGTACAACCAACATGCCATTAAACCTTTTAATGGTCTCAACCTCTTCATATTCCAGTTCACTGCAATTAGCAATAAAATTCTTAATGGGAGTGGACTTATGATGTAGCTGTAGTGCAGGTCAAGTTACACGGTCACACATAAAGACCTACACCATCAGTTATTTTCAGTGGTCTCTGACTCATAAAAAGGACATTTTTTTCTTTTTTTCTTCTGTATTCAATTATTTTTCAGGAAAAGAAAACGAAATTCAAGTACATGAGTCAGACTTCAGAAGCACAAATTCCTCTGTGTCTGCAAACTTTTTTCATCAGTTTATTATATTTAATGTTTTTTTTTCTTATTTTCTGTTGTGATTAAAGGTATATGAGCAATAACATTTCTGAAAATGTTATATAATAAAAAGACACGCACCTAAATTACAGCCTGGTGTCTTAAAAGGGAATAATATAATAACTAATAATGCTTACATTTTTGCTTGTAAGCCATTAACAACCACTTAACCTTAGTACTAAGATATTCTCCTCTCTGGAAGATCCATCTGAGCAGCTTCATCTACAGCTTACAGCAGCCAGAAAACCAGTTCACATGCTATGAAGGCACGTTCACTAAAACTGCAGAACAGAACAAGAAGCATAACCAGACTGACAAGAGATGTAGAGTCAGACATTGTTACAGAAAAGAACCACTCTAATGTCTCTACTCACTGGAGACATAAAATGATGTGCCAAAGCACTTGCTTTGAATTGAGCCATACTGCCTACATTAGCACACCCAGAGCAGGCGGGTTTTGTTAAATGAAGATTCACCTTGGGCAACTTGAATTACATTTTGCACAGAGTGTCAAAATGTCATCCCCCAGAGGACGTAAAACAAGATATTTATAGTTTTCAGTCTAGTCAACCAACCTGAGTAACCATAAAGTTTATTTGTCTCTTCATGTATGGACACAATCTATTCTGAACTTCTGCCTACTATACTATGTGTTTTCAGAGTGATATGTTAAAACAAAGCAAAGATAGTTTTCATATTTTGTGGGGTTTCTTTTAGGCATAAAAACTAACTAACTTGGCTCATTTGAAAGAGATAATGTCTAAAGTAAATAACCTGCTTAATTAAAGCTGTTAACCTAAATTTAAAAAAGCTTACCTTAGTAAAGAAACATAGCCAACTCCTTCCACTATAACCTTTTTCCCAAGTAAATAAATTAAAAATTTGGATTAAAGTGTAACTTACATTTTTCAGAACAACTGTGAAAATATTGTCTGTGTTTTGAAAGTGCATGATATGTTATTAACAGTCATAAAACTGCCTGCTTCCTAATTCAAGGTCCTAGGCTCTGCTCTGCTGTTTTATTTAGTGTAACTGTGATACAAGTGATATACAGTAGCTATCAATATAAATGTGATGTGAATAGACCATCGACAGTGGTTGTAGAATTATTCAGTGCACAGTTGTACTGATACTTGTTGTTTGGAGGTTTGGGAGTTTTGAAATTAGTTTATGCTCATACAGGCCTGCTTATCTCAGAGTGTTTGAGGGAAATTTGAATATTATTATTACATGAAACCAAAATGTTTGTATTTTAACTTTCCTTGTCCTTATCCAGGTCTGTGCCCCTGCGCCTATGGAGCCTGTTCAAGCAGATTCCTTTCCCAGCACATCTTATAAGCCAGCATAGGACATTTTAAAAGCTAACAGCTCTTTTCAAACCCTTTCAAGGGTCCCAGTAGAATTGTCACAGCTCAAGGTTGTTTTGGGATGTCATCGGTATCATCTGAGAAATGAAGCAAATGAAGCTAAACTATAGAAAACCTGTCCTACTCATTTCTCCTGATCAGGACTCAAGGTTCCACATTGTTGAAGCTGTTATCACGGCAGAGACAGGATCCTCCTGTTACAATTTGGCTTTTGTTAGAACTCGTTGACAGCATGCAGGCAAGTCTCACGCTGCCTTTGTCAAATTGGGGCTGTCTATAAAGGCCTCACACACTCATGGTCTTGCGCACGCACACGCACACACGCACGCACACACACACACACGCACACGTTGATACATTCGAAAGCTCAGAGGAAAAGAAAGTACAATATTGATGACAGTCTTCAGTGTCTCCAAGGCTTACCACAAAATCAACTTCCATCACACACACACACACACACACACACTAGAGGGTTCCAGTGTGCAGACAGGCAAGAGTGCACTCTTAAAAGGGGGCTCAAATGCACACCATAATATATAGACATACATTTGCACACACATGCTGGTCTTTGTATGCTCATGTGCATATATGTGCAGATACAGTCTCTCCTTTGTCTCAGGAGACAGTGTATGCATCATTTACTGAAATGACAGTGGACAAAACACACTCAGAATACAAAAATACCAAGAATTTCAGGAATTGAACAGTGCTGTCTTGTTTTATTTTTCAGTTTACCTTTTGAGTATTTGATTAATATTGAAGGATGTTTTTTTTTTTTGGTTAATAGTAATAGGAAAAAAAAACTGGTAGCTTTTATTTAAAAAATATGCACATGATACAGTAAGTGGTTCAGTATTTGTCATGAGGAGTGAAAGTGTAATGCAGCATATCATAAAAATATTCAAGTAAAAGACTGTTACCTCAAACTGAATGCCTCAAATTTCACTTTAAGGTGCTATACTTGAGTCACTGTGCTGAATTGCATTGCACAGTTAGCAAGGTTGTTTTATAGTGTGGTTGCAATTAAGAGAGGGGAAATACGGCAAATCATTTTCTTTCAAAAACAAATTCAGATTGATTATACTTTTGCTTCTGGAACATGATAATAATAAAAAAACAAACATTTATTAGACACTTGGTACTCAACAGATACTCTCTACATCAACCCATTCCACAGAATTCCTGCTCGATTATCAAGCTGCCGGCCTCGCAAAAGATCAATCATAGATCACAGTTAATGTCTCCCGTTTCGACACCCAGTGATTGCCTGGTTATTATCCCACTAATTATGACTATCATCATTATTATCATTTCTCTATTACAGTTCATTACTCCAGCACTGGAAAAAAGGATGGTGTAATGGCCTAAGTGGCAGTTATTCCATTTATTGATTGGTTGTAAGGTGCAAACCTTGTTGCATGCTGTTTTCTCCTCTGACTGAAAGTGTCTGAGAGCTGACAAGTTATTGCCGGGTTTTGAACTATTGGGCTGTAAAACGGCAAACTCACCAAACAAATAACTGACAGTGGGCAGGCATTTAATACACTTTGCTCACAGGATTGACTGCAATGTAAACAACTATTTGCTGTTAAGCAAAGCCAGAGGGGTAAAGTATATTTTATGATCAGCTATTTTATTGGGGCAATCAAAGGTCAAACAACTATTTAATTATTGAATATTAAATATGGCCAATGCATGCTTTTGTGTTAATATAGTAATTCAAAAGAAAATGCCTGCAGATAAAATATTTCACACTAGGGAAAATTGCTTGATCACATTTTCTTTCAAACAACCACACAGGCAATTTGCCATAAAGATCTGCACCAATGCACACTCTGGTACCTAGCGAAACAGTAATCTACTAGTAAATTTGTTATTTTCAGAAAATCAATATTCCATGCTTTTTTCTTCCTGATTCAAAAACTTGGTTTGGGTTGATGCCAATTGCAGGTCTATACACTATATTTACACACGAGTATTGCCTTCAGCCAGATTTGCATCAGCCTAAAGAGTGTAACCTGACAGTTCATTGCTTGTATTGAACATGTACAGTGCAGTTATTGTCTTGTCCAGCTTCCATTTAAGGGAGCTTTAAGAACTACCCACTATCCTACTTGAAAATAAAGAAGTGTACACACTTGAAGACCCTTCCTGTAGGCAACATTACAGTTCAAATCAAACGCAGTTGATATTTACTCAAGTGCTTTCTCAGCAGTCTTTCAACACACCCACCCCTTTGCAAACAACCTGAGGCAATCTCCATACACTCCCTCACTAGAAAGCACAAACAGACCAGGCTGCCTACACAAGCAGACGGATGGCTCAGTAGATAGCGAGACTGTCCCACCTTTGGTAGGTGAAAAAATCCGAATAAACCCCTGCTCTAAATAGTTGCAGTTTCTCGCAGTCATCATCCTTAGTCAACAACTGACTCATAACCTATGTTGTTAAATACCAGATGCACAAGCTGTACCAATGCGATTAAGGACATAAAGGAATATCGCATCATGATGTTGTTGGCAGAACATAATTTATCTCCATGAGAGTCAAATATCTCTGAGTCAAGACAAATACACTTAGGGTTAGACTGACAACCATGCATTTTGGGATATAATGACATAAGCACTGAAACGGTTTCATTAGCCGTAGGGTTATACTCAGTTCATAGAGGAACGTATTTACATTCAGCTCGACAGCATACAGACATTGAATAAATCCTGAAACCCGTCTGACTCCTATAGTGACGCGATTCTGCTGCTCTCTTTACGCTGTAAAGAGCATTTTGATAGTATGGTTTGATCTTCTCACTGTAAATTATTGGAGGTTACAAAGATGTTCAGAGTTGTCACCTCCATCCTGATGTGGTTGGTCTCTCTTTAAAGATGACAGTGCGCACACCCATGCAAAAGATCTTGGTTACATAGCGCTCCACCCCACCTTTAAAACATCAAATGAGAGGAAATTGGTTTTGAACATTAATGCTCAATCATTCATACAGTCAAGTCAAGAGACTTGCAAAATCCAGAAACTTCCTGGGACACTTAATGTTGTTTGGGGATTTTTTTTTTTTTTTCTTTAATTGGTCAGCTGTTTGTAAATGTGAGGCACACAAAGTCGAGTCAAGTAACACAGGAAATGTAATTGGGAATCAACTTTACTTCTTGGAGTCATTTTGAAATTTACAGTATGATGTGCAGAGTCCACTCATAAGTCTTTTCTCCTAGTCTACAGTCCTTCACTGTCCTGAATAATGTTTAGAAGGTGACAAACAAAATATATATCTCAGTATGTTCTCACAAACAACACAGACGTCTTTCTCAGCGTGTATCAATAAACAACATATTCATTTAACAGTAATTCCAAGTTGTGTACAGTTATGAGAAAAAGAAAGTTCTCACAGGAATTAATGCAGTCTAAGTACACCATTATTGCTTCTATAGGACATAAAAAAGGAAAGTAACAGGGAGGCACTGCTAATCAGATGCACTTGCATCAATATCCCAGCAAATTCACCCAAAGGTCAGACTGTGCAAAGCTCATAGAAACTGCAAAAAACCCACAAGCTACATCTCAGGCTGTACAGACCACAGTTAGCATGTTAAATGTTAAAGTTCATGACACTACTATTAGAGGAAGACTGAACAAGTATGGTTTGTTTTGATGGGTTGCCAGGAAAGAAGCATCTTCTCTCTGAAAAGAACATGGCAAAATGTCTTAAGTTTGCAAAGTTGCTTATGAACGAACTACAAGACTTCTGGAACAATGTCCTTTGGACAGACAAGAACAAAGTAGAGATGACTGGCCAAAATACACCGCACTGTGTTTGGTGAAAAATAAACACATACCAGCCCCTCATACCAACTGTCAACCATGAAGGTGGGAAGGTGATTATTTCGGCTTATTTCGCAGCCATAGGACCAGGACCGAATTTCTCTGTATACCAAAAAAGTCAAATGGGACTTGGCTTAGCTTGGCTGAAACTGGATCATTCAACTGGATCAATCAACAATGATCTCAAGCAAAGCAGAAAATGCAGGACAGAATGACTGAAAAAGAAAATCTAGGTCTTGCAAAGGTCCAGACAAAATTCAGATCCAATTGAAATGTTGTGGTGGGACCTTAAGAGATCTGTGCATGTACAAGAGCAAAGGAAATTTCATTCCTTATTAATGAGTTTTAAAAAAATGTTTTTGAAAAAGTGGAAGAAAAAGTCAGCCAGATCAATGTACAATATCAAATTTGAATTACACATTACAGAAATCTCGCAAATTATCAACTGTAATAGGGGGTCATATACAGCTCCTATCAAGTTTTAACTATATTGTATAACAGTCAGTGACACTACACACCTTTAAACTGAAACATAGTGACAGATCAGCAATCATCTCACTAACAGCAAATCAAACCAGACCCAATACTTCATGTGAGAAGAACGGAGTAAGAAGAACACAGAGTTCTGCTGAGTGGTTGAACCCCAAAGGAACAAATTTTTAAATAAAAATGTAAACTGTTTATCAATTTGAATACTGTTTCAGTTATCGTTACCTCAGAGCACTTTGTACATACATAAGCATGTGTTTCTTATTACTCTTCATAAGATGTGACTCATTTTGAATATAAACTTCCAGATGATGATAAATTTATCTTTTTTTTCACCATTTCCAGTCAAATCAATATTACTTGATTCATAGTCTTGGGGGAGACTCTTCTTTCAGAAAGAGTGTATAAATCAATTATGTTCCTATCTACAAGTACCTCATCTCATTGCAAAAAACCAAAAACACTTAGTTACACCAACAAGTGTCTTAATTGTGCTAAATTAATTGAAAAAATGCACAACATACTGTATGCAAATAAGAAGCACTTTGATCTTTTATACTTACTGATTACTGTTGTTCCCATGGGTGTGCAAACATTTCAGAGCAGAATGTCAAGAAATCCATTTAAGAACAAAATTTTCAAAGAAAAACATCAGTTCACGCTACTTTAAAGGTTTCCAGTCAATGCCAAAGAGTCAAATGCTGAAATGTTTGGTTCAGGAACTGTGAAAAAGAAAGAAAAACCGCCAAAAAACTACCCCATCAACTGCACCATCTGTACTCATCATTATCGTATTGAGTACTTTAGCTGATATTTGATTGGATCTCTGTTTTAATTAGTGTGCTGAGTTCCCTCTGTTATGTATTTCCTTTTTTTGTAAATTATAGGCTACTGTAATTGAAGAGGGCACAAATTAAATGAGTCTGTGCCACAAACTTGATTATGTGTGGCTACAGCTCTGGCTGGCTCATGATAGAGGGAGTCCAGTCATCTGCTTCTTTCTGAAGCTTTAAGAATGACATTTTATGCCGTGTGTGCTCATTGACAAATTGAGTAAGCGAATCAGGCTGAAAAAGAGAAAGAGCAGAAGAGAGAGAGAGGAACAGTGGCAGATTACAGCATGCCAACTATATTAACATATCCATCTGTTGTCTCATTTTTCACCACTCTCACTCACCCCATTGGCCCCTGTTGCCCCTGTCGCTGGGCTCAAGCGGGCCCATCCAGGACAAGGTCATGTTGTTGCCGTATGTTATGAACCTGCCACCTGATCCCAAAGATGCCTGTAGGGACCTGGCACACCAGCATGCTGGCAGGGTGGCAGCAGTGACTCTGTAGCCATACACTGATAGAAAGCCAGGCAGAGTAATGTAATGTGGGTCATACATGCACACACGTACATATTGCCACAAAGTAACACCTTTCGCCAATGCTGTCTTTTTCAGTTTGTATTTGTCTCTCTTCATCAGGCAGTGATAATGGTATAATCTTAACATGTGTATGAGCGTATTTCTGCAGCACATATTGGCAATCTATGCAATCTAAACATCTATCTTTGATACAAGTAAACAGCCAGATGGCATAACTAGAGTGCAACTAGGCATCGAGAGAAACATGGTAATATTGAAATACTGTAAGAATGAGAGGAGGAGGTCTCTTCCAAAGAGGAAGGCAGCAAAAACAGAATGTCATGTTGTTTATGTGGTTAGCACTCCAAAGTCATCTACAGCATTTATTGATTTGACAGAAACATATAATTATGAAAGTAAAACCACAACCACCCCCTTCATTTATCTCCTTGAGCAAATAACATTTGTTTGGAAGTTTTCTGTGCCCTATAGATTCTGCAGCTTCTGATTTGAAAGGTCAAATGACCCTTGAGGATTTTATATGCAGTGCCTTGACTTTAGAGTTCAGTGAACCAGTGCCTCTGCAAAGACAAAGACAGAGAAGTGAAGAGTGAGTTGCTGAAACAAGCTTTTCCCAAACCATCGTTTAACATTTCATTCTGACCTCTCAGTATGAGATGATTCGGTTAAAAAAAAAAAAAGGAAGGGTGGATAGATTTCTGCTGAGTTTTTGCATTTCTTTGCCCCCACTATGCATAGACCTGATTTTTTTCTGTGCCCTTTTGTTGTAGACCTAACCCTTCTCCCCAGCTTCCTTGAATTCCTATGACATCACCAGATCTTAGATGATGTTGATGTAGACGTCGATGAAATGCTGCATCATTCTGAAAACCTCTGTGGACTCCATGTTTTTTCACATTATAGGAGCATTTACTGCACATCTCCAAAGTAAAACTGACCCATGCGGATAAACATAACAATTACTTAAAGAATAATAATGTTTCAAATTTTCCACCAACTCGCAGTCAGACTTTCATGAGTCAAGAGCTCTTTGAACAAAATGATCACTTACTTTTTAGGCACAGTTCAAAATGTTGCTTGTGTGCATTTTCATTCTTTAAAGGGGTTAAACTCCATAATTGATTTGAATAAGTGCAAAACTGTGAAATTTCCCAGATATTGGACATTTCAAGATACATTTCACATAAACTTTCAGTACATAAAGCTGCATTGAATGTGACGTGTTACTTTATTTCCATCTCTGTGCCATTGTTCTTTATATTTCTCTCTCTGACTGAGCTTTTCTCTTTGTCCCTTCTTCTGTGGGTGGTGAGGTCAAAAGATACCCTTCATGCATTCATTCATAAGAGCCAGCTGGATGATGGGCTTCAAAAATATTAGCTTTCTCTCAAGCAAAGAGCTCTGGGTGCTTTACTCTCTTGTATTGTTTGTTTATTTCACTCAATTCAAGCTCCCACTTATGTGAACAGTAATTCTACTTATTCAAAACAAAATTAAAATTCTTGATATGTACAGCAAAGCTATAAAAAAATCTCTCTTCCCAGCTAAAATGCATGAGTCTTAAAAGGCAGGCTTAAACTGCCTAATAGACTTGAGATAAAATATGTGTTTGACTAGATAATTGTTGGAGGAATGGTTGAAAAAGCTCCAAAAAAAGAGAAAGTTTAGGGATTCCCTCTGCTTTCTTAACGATATTTTATTGTTGTTATTCTCTCAGGCGCTTGTGTTTTTCAGATTTTTTATACAAACAATGACATGAAACTTGACCTTTCGCTTTTACTCCATTGCATGAAAAAATGAATATTTTAAACCCCAACAAAAATGATCAAGTTAATACCATATTCTCCACTGATATGAGCTAAACCTTTGACTGAATTATGCATTATCTATTTAGAAGCAGCTTATATTCATTGTATGACGGTAGATAACTTACACCTACAGCTATGACTAAGTGAGGTCAGTCTCTGCTCGTACAGAGTCAAGAGAGTAAATCCCACTTATCATGATGGCTGCTTGACAGCTCTTTAGCAACAGCATACCTACCCCATACGTTACAACATGTGGAAGGAGACACTTCCCCTTCATCTCCGCTGTCATTAGATAAAGCACAGTTTCATAGATATGTATCATCTTAGGTTACTCATGATGTTATTGATTGTAAGATCAGAAAATTATCCATGCTGCCTGATCTTTAACAGTCACCCTGTTT
Source organism: Etia nguti (assembly GCA_015106755.1). Classification (NCBI taxonomy): domain Eukaryota; kingdom Metazoa; phylum Chordata; class Actinopteri; order Cichliformes; family Cichlidae; genus Etia; species Etia nguti. The sequence continues at coordinate 74,350 of VUQG01004589.1, forward strand.
AATGTAAGTATAGATAAAAAGTCTGCAGGCACATGTAATTACGAATTACATGCTATCAGAGATTCCATCCTCATACTGGGAAACTCATACTGCTGAATCTTTTAGTGAACCAGATGCCTGATGCTCCCATAAACATCACAAATATTTAATATTTCCAATAAGATTTCTATATACTTCATGTGTTTCCTATAGTGGACTTTGAATTTTAAAGCAGGCATTCACAAATATCGTCCCCATTGGTGGGTCTTGAATCTTGAATCAGTCCTTCTGATTCCCTTGTGTTAGATGGAAAAGACACTGGACTGAACTGAACTGATACAAGGTATTTTGTACCTTGATGTACCCACTGTATCCAATGATAAGAACAAACTTTACATTACATACAGCTTTTTTATAGCTGAACAGTGTTTTCAGCTTTTAAAGGGTACAGTTTTCAGTTTTACTCAGTGTTTGGCTAGATTAAGGCATCCAAATATTTTGGTTAGGATTAGGGATTAGGAAAAGACTCTGATTTGGTTCAAAATTTTAACAAACAGAGAAATAACACTAATGAGTTTCTAATGTTTAAATGTCATGCCAAAGGGGCCTGCCCAAGTCTCCAAATGTGACAAGTCAGGAGTGAGACTGGTCTCTTGCAAAAGGACACAGTGTGAGTATCTGTCAGATTCCTGTGGCTTTCACGAAACAGCAACAATTACGCCATTTACTCCAGTGTACAATAGTTTTTCATATTGTAAGCACTACTCTGATTAAGTTGCATATTATCAGGGAATTTCCTGTATTAGTCCAATTTACCTGCAACCTGCAAATGTATTCAGCCCTGATTTGCTCTTTAAAACTCATTAAATTAATCTGAATTTCACCAGTTCTACTTTTTAAAAGAATTTAAACTAGTTCAAATTACACTTCATCCAGCAATTACCTAAGAATGAGCAGTTTTATACTATTAATTTACATTTCCTCCCAGAAAAAAAATACCTATCCCAAATAGCCCCATAAATCAAATGATTAGTTGTAAATATTTATTTGCTGGCTGTTGTAATTCAAAACAACAAAACAGTTTTTCCACTGTTGCAATTGTTGGTTATTGTAAGGGCTGAGTTTTATACGTGTACAAACTTATCTTTTATCGTTTATTATTACAGTGTTCCATCTCTGCTTCTGCCAGAGTACAGGTCAGAAAATAGAAATGATAGGTCACTTGGTGAGTAAAACCCTTGACTTGACTTTAGCTGGCATTTATTGGTTCTCTAACCCCTTTTATTAATGCTGAACCTGACATAGTAGCAATAGTGAGACACAAGAGACTTAATTCTACAAAAAGATTCAGGCCAGCTCTTTGCTCTGAGGCATCCGTGAATGCTTTACGCACAATTGAGGATTGTCTAGGCGTACTAATGTGTGTATGCGTTATAATTCTACACACAACACATGCTGAAATGCAAGCCAAATCTTATCTCTTTTTAAAGGCACATCGTATCTGCATAAGAGTATGCGAAGAGTTTGGAATACATCACTGTGAGATGCATTCAAAATGCAGGAAAAATACTATTTTTCATATTTTTGGAATTTTTGTGGGTCAGAAGAAACTATGAACTTCCTTCTGTCACAAAATTCCAGTTTTTGTCTCTGGGATCACAGATAATTTGTCTAGAGAGTGAAGTGAACATGAAAGTACAAGGTATAGGCATTATGCATTCATCCCAGCGCACAGTTCAAAACAAAAAGAATTTTTAACAGTGGGGGATAATTGTTTATACTGTGACATACTTTCAAAAAAAATATGAGATGAGTATCACTTATCCTTCTCTTCAATACCTTTAATTCCCAACTTTTAGTGTTTTACTAGCTGATCTCTTTAATTAAAGAGATGATTGCATGTTGCTCGGATTCACTTGTACTTATGAGAGTGGTTTTGTGCATGTGCACATTTGTCTGTTTTCACATAAAAGAGAAACCCCCCTCGTCTAGGTTGTAGTTATGGTAGTGCATCTGCATTAAGGGTTCATCAGAGAGAATAAATGTATATGAACAAGGTTTCCTTTTGCAAAGTGCTAACTCATTTTGAGCACAGACAAATTGTTCATATTCAAGCTGCCCACTAATGTCATTTTCTAAATTCATTCCGACATGGGAGCTCAAAATGAAATGAAAGCCTACCGCTTTCATCATTATTGTGTTATCATTCCCCCCACCTTTCTCTCAGTTTCTCCTCCACATTGGTCCGATTTGTTTCACCTCATTCCTTAAACAGTGATTCACCTTCCCCGAGCCCACTGGGGTCTTTTTATATCCAAACCATACATTAAACATGTACCGCATTAAGCAGATCTCTGTACTGATGTCACCAGTCTCCAATAAAACTGCACCATTATTCTCAATATGATAACACAAAACAGACAGTCACTAAACATCCTGTGCCCTCCAGAGATACTGGCATCCCTGTTAAAATGAGCAAAAGAGGCAGAATAATAAAAGAGAAAAATAGCACAGATGAGTCATGCTCTCTTGCTGCTCACTATTCAGTATTATAAAATTACTATCATTCATTGTAATCACACTTTTCAGCAGAGTCTGATGTTATGCACTCAAAAGGAAATGCACAGTATTTTACAACAACCGACATTACAGAAAATGTGCATTTCACTTTGATTGATATACCTGTTGGTAGTATTTTCTATAGAATCTAAATTCCTGAGCTACTAACAAATACCAAGCACAATATACTACTCAAGCCTAACTGAAAACATGAGCGAGAGATACATAACATAAGCCATACTTAACAAGATACAAATCAGGTGTTGGGGAACCAGGACATACTGATGAAAAGTGTGCTACTGGAATAAGGCAGTGGACATGCATCGACAAGAACTGATCATATGGAATTGATGCAATGCTACTATGCCAGCCTACCTAGTGTGAGGGGTTATATGCATTGCATGGGAGGATTATGGACGACTAGAAAGGGAACATGCATACTGACCAAGAAGCACCTAGTAGCTCTGTGCAATGGTCCTTGAATTTACTGAAGAGTGAACTGTCTCGCAAAGAGAGAATTTTTGTGTATAAGTTTATGCTGGTGCTCCGACATTACCTCCCATTCAAAAAAGAAGCTGCAGAAGCTCCCAGGAATAAACAGCTGGGCCATGTCCAGGTTTTGGGGCCAATCAGAGACAATCCCTTGAATGCAAGATGTGTGCAAACAACAACCTACCAAATTATGGACTGAATTACACGCTGTCAAAGGCTGATAGGGCACTGACTACTTCCTGCTGTGAGTCACATTGGTAGACTGCACCATTTCTCTTTGAAGGCTTGTGAGTAGGTGATTTGGGGTACATGATTTTGCATGGGCATGTAGGTGTGCCGCAGGGGTGGTTTCCCACTGCTTAGAGGGAGGTTGGTGTGTTCCTAAAACTTCAGTCCTCTCAGAGGCCTGGCGGTTTGGGGGTTCTGCAGCATCTGCTTGTCTGTCTGAAACCTTATCCTTGTTGTTCTCAACAACCTTTAGTCTCCCATCGGGACTTGGAGACTTCTACTCTGTATGCGGCAAAGATGTTCCTGTACACTATCCCAGCCACATAGTTGTGCTTCTCAGTGTATGCAGTCCCAACTTCCATCTTACCTCTTGCTACCGTGTGTTGGATAACCTACGGAGCACCTTTGCGCAGACTGCAAATTGGGTCCTGTCAGCTATGGTAGACTCCTGCCTCTGTGGATCTGGTGCTTAACTCCTTTTCTTGTGCTGCCATGATAAGAGCTTCAGTGCTATCATTAAAGCCGCCTTTTTCTAGCCACTGGTAAGATTTCTTATTGTCTGCAGCCTTCTGTATCTGTCACAGTGTAGTGGCAACATTACTGTCTTTGGAACACTAGGTTGGAGGTTTGAATCCTGGCCATGGTACAAATGTAAAAAGGAGCCCCTAGACTAGGCCTCCCAAGCCTACCTTGAAATATGAGCAAGAAATACATAACCAAAGCCGTACCAACTGGGCCTTCCTACTGTGTCTGTGTAGATCCTTTATCATCCAGGTCGTGGTAGTCTTGAGGGCTTGAAAACAAGGCAACTTGTTTTGTTTTTTTTCATTTCTAAAGAGGTTTAGTTGTTTTCTTTTTTAAGCTTTCAAGACTGGTCTTGGTCAAATGGGTATCCACTAAACATATTAGCCTACAGAAACCAAAGGAAGCAGAAAGAACACAGAGAATTAGGCAGAAAGGGAACAATGCAGTCCAAGGTAGAATTGATTTGTTGATGCTTGGTGACAGTGTCTTCAATACTAGTTTGTGTCTTAAGTGCGGAGTTGTTTTAACTGAAAAAGATTGTATTCCTATATTCTTTTCCTCTCACGCCTCACAAAAATGCTATGTTACTGTATTTTTTTAATGAAATTAAAGTTCACCGTTCATGTAGGAAATTGTAACAATATGAATACAGCTTTAATTATGTGTCACCATGTGCAATCTATAAATTCTTCCTGAATCTTTATGAGCATAAATCCACAGTGAGAAACGTCACTCCTACATAAGCACAGCATGAGAATAACCTCACACACACACACACACACTGACTAAAGAAAGCGAACACACAAGAGGTTTATAGAGCCTCTGTTGGATGTTCAGTCTCATTAGAAGTGTTTCCTCATGAATAACATTATTCAGGATGAATCACTTGATTATAGATTTCTCTGTGTGTGCGCATGTGGTGGCTATGTGGGTCGACAGCTTTCTCTGCATGCATCTGTCTGTGTCTGTGTGTGTGTGTGTGTATCTTGCCAGAATAAACAACAGTGGGAAGTGCCAGTCAGTGAAAAATGGGCACCACCTCTCTTCGCTCTCCTCCTATTGATTTAATCTCCAGCCCTTTGCCACTCGCTGCCAAATCTGTCTTCACAAAACACATCTAAGGACAATGCCTTCCACTTGGGTTTTGTTTGCGTGCCTCTCTGAAATAGGCCCAAATAACCATGGCAGGATATCAGAATATTTTATGAGAGAGTAGCGATTTTCTTCACTGCTACGAGGATGGTTTAGCACCTGCATAGATTGTATACCTGTAGTATCTACTTATGTCCTTTTCACCTTCACTTCTATAAATGAGATCTTCTTTGCAGCTTTTTCTTTAACAAATATTCTTCCTATCAGAAAGTTTAATAAGGATGGTTGAGTTGGTGTAGGTTACAGCGACACTACTTTATTATATGTAAATAAAACCTGTTTAATGTGAGAGTAACATGGTGTGAATGTTTTTTGTTGTTGTTGTTGTTGTTTTGTGTTTGTTTTTTTTCTCTACATACTGGGAACAATTATATTTCCTAAAATTCTGATGGGGGCATTCGAAGACTTTTCCGCTTCTAGGTTTTCTAGAGATTTTTCTCCCTGGCTTGCTATGCCATGTAAAATCTCAGTGTGCAAGGTTTAGGGCATAGGTCTTATCCCTACTGATTGGAAAGCACCTCTCGTCTGGAGGTGCGATCATAACAGAGTCTGTCTGAACCCTGTGGATTTTCTCTGGTGGCAAGCTTACCTGAAATACAGCTTCCACTACTGGCAGCAGCCTGGCTGTCTCATCCAGGTTTGCTGCAATTACAAAACCTCTGGCAGTGAGTTGTTCTCATCATGTCCACATGGGAGGCCAGTAAATGAGAGCAACCGAGTAGAAAAAGAAAAAAAAGTTTGTTCCTTACGCACGTATGCAGCCACTTCCCACTCTGCGCACACACCATCACCTCCCCCTCTCAATCTCATTGTGCTGGCAAATTAAAATTCACGGGTTGCCAAACCATCCATTCTCTCTCCGCTGCTTAATTGTCTCGAAAATTGAGGAGATTACTGGGTGCGATTTATGTACAAATAAGAATCTGTCAGAAACCTGGCAGTGTATACATTGACATACACACAGAGACTCGATGAGCCATGGGCAATGACCAGCTTGGCCTTTGTCCATTTTCAGTTCTACCCCTTCTGCAGCACTTTGGGCAAGGTATGCTTGTAAAAGTTGGCACAACACTGTGGGAAAAAAGTAGACACTCTTATAGATACTGAAAATCACACATTGGCATGTTTGAAATATAATAATCTCCCCCCTTAGTGTATATAAGCATTTCTGCTTTTAATGTAAATTCTGCCTTTGAGCATATGGTATACCATAACATATCACCGTAGCTCATGGATCCTCATTGTTACTGTAAATGTTTTTAGCTATGGCAAAGGGTGGAATCAGACAGCGTTAGATTACTCATGTAAATAGCAAAAACCTGGACATTAGTCATGCCGTATGTTTTACAAGAAAAAAGTTTAAATACAAGTACATTGCACGAGTTGTATAGTTTCCATTAGTCAGAGTCTCAGCGATTGGTCACATTAATCTCATAACATATTGCCAAGCTGGCAGCACTGGCCATAAGAGCAGAGCTTATATTTGCCTTACAAGTGCTTGTTGAGCTTAGAGCCTGTAGTAAAAGTCATAAAAGCTAACACTCATAAATAAATACTCATTTGTACAATCTGACTACGCATTTCTGAGAGTTATTGATTCATTCTGATATAATAGCCAAAACAAATAGTGCATTCTGTTGTACTGTAATAGTATGATCATGTATGATATGTTTGATTACTTCATTGAGGTGCTACCTACAAATTTCTGTTAAGAGTTATGAATCTCAATCTCCACTGCAATTTATGTGATTTTTTTTTACTGGCACAAATCATTGTACTTTTCATGAAGTGAAATAACTTCACCTCCTGCCCTTAATTTTAAGGGCAGATTCAGGTGCATGGTGATATAGTCCCGCATATGCAGTTACTGAACTTGTGCCTGTAGTGGGCTGCTGTGCAGTGAATAGCTGGATGGACATGTAATACAATTATCTGCTCATGAGAATGATTTGTCATGTCAGCGACTTATGAAAGCAATATTATGTCATATTCATATCTACAGGTGCATATGGGTTTGTATGTAAATGTGCAGGTATGCTAAAAGCACCTGTTCTCTCCGGAGATGAAGCCAAACGAGGAGGTGTGATCATAGCCTTACAACTGTATGAATGTTATCTCACCTCTTAGACTGCTGTAGCTCGACCTCACCTATCCCCATCCCTCTACTCTCCTCCTGCTCCTACTTCTCGTTTCATTCCAGCCCATTCCAGCTAAATCCAATTTGTTATGGTTTCAAATAAGGCCTCGTTTTCTCTGTCTTCTCACCACTTCAAACAAAGTGGCTTCCATTATTGCTTGTCCAATTTGAAATAGTTTTCCCCCATTTTTCTGTCTCTTCAAGTCCACTCTAGCAGTGATGCACAATAGGCAGTGTAGGCTCAAGATGTGCAGCACAAGGTGTAGAAAGTGAAAAGCCTTTACACAGCTTTATGGAGATATTATATTGTAGCTTCAGGACATGACTGGCATTTTGTTTCACGCTGAGGTTGCCTTTCTGCTTTTGCAATGATGCAAATTCTGATATCCTCTTTACCGGTGCACATGTGTGTGCACGTGTGCTTCTGTACACAGCGTAATGATGTCTTTTGTTTTCTTGTAATTGTTTGTTTAGTTTTTT
>VUQG01004589.1:84383-107479 GCA_015106755.1 Etia nguti
TATGTCCTCTTTTTTCCTAAAACTTTGTTTTCCTTTATCTTCTCTTACACTTATGCTCGCCTGTGTCAGTGATTTAGCTTTGCCAAAATGGTCCATTATATATTGTCAACACCCAACTAACTGAAATTTAGTATAACAAAACGTATAAAGGTATAAGGGTACTAACATACTCTGCTTTTTATTAACAGATGCCCATCAAATGGATGGCCCTGGAGTGTATTCATTACAGGAAGTTTACTCATCAAAGTGACGTTTGGAGTTATGGTAAGTGCCCTTTGAATATAACAAAGAAAGTTTTCTATATAATTTTATTGATAACAAAGGTACTGGTTGACCTTCATCCAGCTAAATGTATGTAGAAAAGCTGAAATGAAAAAACAAATGGCCAAAATTTTAATGAAGCACAGATTCTTGTCACCTGTTTTGCAAAGAGTTTTATTGTTTCTTACTACTTTATTATCATGTTGCCATAAATATTCTAGAAACAACAATGTCAGTTGCTGTGGCAACATATGGCAGCATAACATATCACATGTGTAATTCAACTTTTGTAGATATAATGACATGGTATGGTCCTGAAATTAAGCAACAGAATATTTTAGTATGATGCTTTAGGTACATAAATACTGCAAATGGTTATTTTAGCAAGTGCTGGGTGATTGTTAGGTAACACGATGACATCATAATATAATATCAGATGTCACTAAGAGCATTGGGGCCCTCTAAGGTGTACCCGTGTGCCTAGTTTGGTTGCTCAACCGCTGACGGTCTAGCAGGAATTTGTAGACAAAGAAAAAAAAATAAGACCCATGTGTGACAAGAAATAAAGAAGGGAATAGAAAAAGTGTCTACCCATGGCTTGGGTGCATGAGGTAGAATGTGTTCAAGGCCATCTTCATATTCTTGGTTTTATCCATTATTTACAGACAGTTACATCAAAATACATGTAGTGGGAGAAAACTATTGAAGGTACAAGGCTGTGGGGGAGAGGACAGAAGGACCAGGAGAGGAAAGAGGGTGAGATCACGCTCCTACTGAGAGCTTGGCTCCAACTCTTCCCTGTCCATTTAAAACAATAAGAGCAGCCAAGAGACGGTGAATAGACGGTGGATGGATACTTTATTTTTGAACTCATATACGTGTAGTGTAATGTGAAGTAAATTGTGATTGATGAAATCCTGAACATTATTTTAACTCATCTTTTTAGTTTCACAAGAATCAAGAACCATTTGAGTGGTTGATTATTTCCTTGGTGGCTAATTAGAACAGACCAGACCTGGCTGATTGGCTGGTTTTGCAATCTGTAAAAATTGCGGAGAATGAGGGAATAATTTGGGGACACTTGAGTGTAGTTTGCACAAGGAAGCATAAAACTGTAGATCATTAAGAATTGGTCACATCATGAGTCTTTGCACAAGGTGTTGATTTGATTCAAGCCAGAGGTCTAAATCCTTCTCATTTCTGCATACCTCTTGCTGACAAAGATCTTACCCATAGCATACAATGCAACATTGTAGCAAGGTGGTTAAAATTAGAGTCACACCTATGTTTTCCTGTCATTTATTTATGTAGTTTCCTTGAGACCGAGACTTACTGGTAAAACAACATTTAGTGTTTTCTTAAGACATCTCTTTTAAATGTCTGTTTCGTTAAATGAGAAAGATTTCAAAGTGCACTTGTGCTTCCTTACTCTAAAAGAAAAGGAACATTTAGTTTTTGTTTTCCTATGTCCACTTAGAGTGAATTTGGGCTGTTACACACACACATTTCTACTTGTTCTTGTAATTAACTTTTTTTCTCTCCTTACTAATCTGTCTGCATTTGTGCTAATATATCACTGCTCCTAAATCTTTCAGGTGTAACCATTTGGGAGCTGATGACCTTTGGAGGGAAGCCATATGATGGGATTTCTACCAGAGATATCCCAGATCTGTTAGAGAAGGGAGAGCGTCTTCCTCAACCACCCATCTGCACCATTGACGTTTACATGGTCATGGTCAAATGTAAGTAAAATTTCAAAGTAACCAAAAGAACAGAAACTGTCTTTAATAAACTAAAATCAAATGCAACAAATCAAATTAATCAGAATTAATAATTACTGTTTCTACCATGTTAAACTGAGAGCACTGAGGAAACATGCTAGCTAGTTTTGAATAGAAAACATGTTTAGAAAACATTTGGTAATCGGTAGATTGCGGTTCTACAGTTTAGCCCAACTGTTTTCTTTTAATTGATCATACTTATATAAAATTTAAGAGGACTGCAAAGCATGAACAGGTTGGCCTTAGTGGTCAGCCTCTGCTGTTATACTGTCAGGCACTGGGGTCACAGGTGGCACTATACCCTCTGGCCACTGCTGACAGGACAAAGACTGGGTGCCAGCATCACTTCAGCCTTCTCTACTGCTCTCCAAGGTTCAGCCTCTGGCCGTTTCTGTCACCTTGGCTTTTACGGTCACCCTCAACCTGCGCCAATCTGGCAAGTGGACACAGACACGGCAGGGAGAGGTTACTATCACCTGCCTGTTATCTGACTTCCTTTTGCAACACTGCACATACTGAAAAGGCTCATGTGCTCAGCGTACCTCTGAAGCTTTAACTCATTTCACTATCCTCTACTTTATTGGCACTAATAATAGATGCTATGCACCAAGACAAAAGATAATAAATTTTACATGTGAAATGGCTTGTGTATGTATTAATGTATTCACATCTAAAGCCACATTTAACCATCTTTTCCCTGGATACCTAGTCAGCCTGTACTCAAGGCCAGATCACATGATTGCTTTGGCATTGTATCATCATGTTCACATGGAAACTGGCAGAAGAGCACATAGCTCCATATGGCCATTCTAGCGATGAAACAGTATTTATATTTAAATTTGAATAAAGAAGAAAACTTTATTTAAACTGATCTAATTGATCATTATGAAACAATGCATTCTGGAAATTGGCTTAAAAATAAAATCTTCACAAATCTTAAGAAGTAGGGGAAAATGGCCCGTTTTCATGTCATGTGATTGATGTCAAGCTTTCACAGGTTAGCTACAGTTTTTTGTTACCCAGACAGTCAACCCAGAAAACTGTGGTTACACAAGCAAACACACAGCAGACTCTACTATCACCACCACTTAATAGCATAGTGGTGTAATACAGAGCTGATTTAAGTGCAATTGAAACCACCATCATGATAGATTTAACCTACTATATCGACCAGTCAGGAAATAAGTTAAATAATTTCAATTTGATCACTTTACTTATACATACCCATTCACCACGAATTTTTCACTCTGTAGAGATAGTTGCATGTCAAAAAATATTGCTTGAAGGATGATATCAAAGTCTAATTATTGTGTATTATTATGTAGCCTTTAATCCAAAATGCCTCAGTCTATGGAGGCATAACCCTTGACACCAAAGTAGGAAGACCACTGAACTGCACTGCCAAATCTCCACTGACACCTTCTCAACACATTGCTCCTAATACTTAAATGGGGTAACAGTAAATTTACAGAGTGACAAAAAACAGGATCCTGATGGGGATAGATGAAGCTTCAAATTTAATGTTGTAGTTATAGACAAAGTTATACACATCAATAAGATGTATAAATGGCATCTCCACTCCACACACACATTTGTTATTTTTATCTGGAACATCATATTGTTAAATGTGTAATAAAGAGATGCCTTTCAGGCTGGATGATTGATGCAGACAGTCGACCCAAGTTCAAGGAGCTGGCTGCTGAGTTCACTCGAATGGCTCGAGATCCCCAAAGATATCTGGTCATCCAGGTAGGTAGATCTAATTCAATTGGTATAGGAATACATATGTTATCTTTATAGTGTGTCTTCTGTCACTGTATCAGTTTTTCATATAGAGAGTTTTTATGTTTCCCATTTCTTTGTATAAGGGAAAAAAAAAAAAGCATGGACTTTGCTTGTATTGTGTTAAAATAAGTAAAAAAGGTTTCTCTAAGTAACACAAGTACAACAGTAATGAAACAAATCTTACATTATCACACTTGTTATTCTGATATTTTCAAATTAACTTGAGTGAAATACAACCTGCAGAGGCTATAAAAATAATAGCTAATATGTTATCAGAATAACAAGCTGGACCTCACTCCAAACACTCCCCGTCTGGTAATATATCTATAAATGTCTACTTCCACCCCATACACATTTGTTGTGGTTTCTGTGCCCCACCCTTCCTCTCCTGTTTCTATGGTTATCAACCTTTCTCAAAAGGTATCAGACAGATCTCCCAAACCTAAGAGCTACTGCCAAGGCCCCAAACCACAGCCTCTGACTTAACTTGTTGCTTTATCATCAATAAATGTTTTTCTCCCTCCCCTCACTTCCAACTGGCAACAGCAGATGGCTGCCCCTCCCTGAGCTTGGTTCTGCCGGAGCTTTCTTCCTGTTAAAAGGGAGTTTTTCCATCCCACTGTTGCTAATAGGGGGTTGTCTGATTGTTGGGATTTTCTCAGTTTTAATGTAGAGTTTGTCTCTTACAATATAAAGTGCCTTGAGGCCACTGTTGTGATTTGGTATTATATAAATAAAATGGAATTGAACTGAATCAAACTTTACTCAGGGTGATGATCGCATGAGGCTGCCCAGCCCCAGTGACAGCAAGTTCTTCCAGAGCCTCCTGGATGAGGAGGAACTGGATGACCTGATGGATGCTGAGGAGTACTTGGTGCCCCACTCCTTCAACATTCCCCCACTGGCATACACTCCACGCACAAGGATGGACTCCAACAAGGTATTTTATTTTAAGCACCCTAAAACAATGTTCAATATGTGGAAGAAATATGTTTACATTGTGTTGTTAAGGTGGATCATTATGCAATGTGACTGCACAATGATTTTTGCAGTAGAAATAGATTGTTTAAACTTGGAGGAATTTTAAAAAATAGCTTAGACTTAACAGCGTTTTCATCTTAGCATGTCGAGTACTGCTATTCTGGCAGATGCCACTGGCATCTGTGCTGTGACAAGAGAGATTAAGTCCACATTTGGAGGCTAGAAGGGTGGTGGTGGTGGAGTAAATTACAGCCAGCCAACAGCTCACGGTTCGTCTCCTGTTTCAGACTTTGTTCTGCGTTGATTTCACTTAATAATTAGTTTTAGGTTTTGCAGAACTACAATGCTGCGATAGGCTTAAGAAAAGGCTATGGATTATGGTATAGGGTCACACCCCTTCACAATATCAAGCCTGCATAAAATGTTCAACTAATTTTCTTCTGTTATATACCCAGCTGGCAGTGGTGATAAGAGCAAATAGAGTTCTTAAATGACTTGCTCTTGTCTATGTAAAAGATCTAAATAGACCTAAAAAGATGACAGATCTGATTAGCCAGCTGGTTGAACATGTGATTGTATTAGCACTCCTAATGTAGTCATTGTCAAGATGGATGGGCTATTGATTTTAACTGTTTTTGATGTACTCACTCAGCAATTAATTTGTTTTTGTTGCTCTGTTTTTATCAGAATATTAAGCTAGAAGTAACAGTGGTAATAGGAGGTGCCAACTGCCATTACTCACAATGGTTTTCTACATTTTAGACATCTAACCCAACATTTTAGTGTAGTTTTCAGTTCACTGTACTGTTGTTGAGGTCCACAAACTTCCGTACAAAAAAACTTTAGCTGAAATATTTATAAATAATTTATGAACATTGTAAACAAGATTAAATGTATTAAATGATATTAAACTCTAAAGCCATAAAGGGTCGAAACCTCTTGCAACAACCTAAATAAGCCAGTTCATGTTTTCCAAGTTAATCCCTACAATAACACTGTAAGGAAGACTGTTGGCCCAACCCTTTTTCATTATTTTCATTATTTTTGTTATTACTTCTTTAATGAACTTAAGTTTTAATTTGTGTGTTTTACTTTTGTCATTAAATTTGTTTCTTATCTTTTAATTTGACATGGTCTCTGGATTACCATCTCTTATTACCAGTTCTTTTTAAGCATAGTAGCAGTGTGGCTGGTTGAAAAATGAAAAATGGGACAATATAGCAAAAGTACTTATTCAAATCATTTAGATGCATTCTAAAGTGATATGGGAATGGTTCTCTTAGTGTAATGCAGGACTATTCTGTTCAAGCACAAAAGATTGAGGCCTTAAAACTGCACTCACACAGCTTTCTCGCGTTTACTCCCATCTGTCTCTTGCCGTCCCATTCTCTTTCGGTTTTCCTTCGTCTTTCTCCATTGTGAAACTGTTGTAATTGCCCTCTTCTGAATTGGAGTTTCCAGCTAGATCTTCTCAGTTCGTGAACTGTTCAAATGTTCATGGTCTCTCTTTGGACTTAAATCTATCACAACACCAGTCACACAGCCAGAATTCAAACATTTTGTATTCCAATATCCCCCTGTGTTTATGTCAGAATAAAAATGCCCACTGAATGCCAATGAGAGACATGTCTCAAACCTGGTTTGGTGCATTTCACCTTCTACTGCCTCTACTTCTCTTCCACTACTGGGCCTTTTTAGTTTGAATGCAAATAACTTCATAATAATTTAATTTCAAATAGGTTGATTATTGTAATGAGGTTGATTATTAAAACACTTACTTATACAGCCATATTTTACTCTATTATTTTGAATCATAACTGGAAGAAATTTGTTCTGCACTCGCTTAAACAGACATTGCCACCATACTCAGAAGTGTCATTATGAAAATACATGCTAAGATTAAAAACTTTTTCGTTTAAAGGGATGCAAAAGTTTAGCCTAGCCAAAAGCTTGTGCTTTCATAAAAAGGTGAACAGGGCACTTTACTTGACTCTTCAAGTAATAGTTAATATTTTACTTCACACTGGATTAAGTCTCTGTTCATCTTCAGGGTACAAAGTAATACAGCTATGCATGTGTTTGAATATGATTTAAAGAAACTGCACAGTTTTATATTTGTGTTAAGGTTAGTGATTGATATTTTATTTTTCTTCTTTTTGACGAGTGATAGGTATAAATGAGGATTGAAAGACGGAAATTTAGTAGATATACCCGCAGTTACACTGTAATGAGAAAACAGCATGAGCTCTCAGCCCTCAACTAATTGCTTCTGGCTTATAATGTAGAGCACTGGATGAGAAACTGGGGAAGACTCCACATGTAATTTATCAGGAAAAAAGAATGATGCCGTTGCATACAGAAAATGAGAATGCCCCTCAAATTCGCCCCCCTTGAAGTTCCTGATATTTCAAACAAAGGTTTGGACAAAATATACCAGTAGTCGCAGTTTTGTTTAAAGCTCTTATTTGCTAATAATTGCATTGCCCTGATCTCTAAGTTAACAAAAAACAAGAAACAAGACAAGAGGGACAAGAGCCAAATGTCATCAATTACTGGGTAGTCAGTAAAAACTTTATTGTAATAACTTAGTAAGCTTGTAAGTAAGTATGATCATTTCCTGCTTTAGATTTGTATTTGTGGAATTTACTAAATTAGTTTCCATAGTTCAAGATAATTTTCTCCTACAGTGCACTTTGATAAAACTCCTCAATTCACCCTCTGTCTGAAAAAAGCCATCAAGGTTCTCCCGCTTAAAGGACACCAATCTTTTAAGATAGTTTTCTACTGATTTGGGTATGACAAACAAAAGGTTTAAACAGCAGGTGAGCAGGGCTGCTGCTCTCACTGGGTGAGATGTGTGCCTGTGATGAGCGCATTATGGATATCTCTATCGTATATCTCTATCATATAGACCCAAAAGAGAAAAATTGTTGGAAACTGAGTATTTAGAGTATGAAGCCATCTTATATACAAACCCAATTCTGAAAAAGTTGGGACACTTTATAAAATGTAAATTTAAAAAGTTGCAATAATTTACTAATCTCATAAACCATATTTCATTCCCAGAATAAAATACACAAACAGCAAATGTTTAAACTGAGACTTTTCGCTATTTTATGAAAAGTATTAACAACATCTCAAAAAAGTTTAGATGGGGGGGGAAAAAAAGCTGGAAAAGTAAGCAATATTAAAAAGAAGCAGTTGGAGGACCATTTTGCAACTAATTAAATTAACTGACAACAGGTCAATAACATGATTCCATATAAATAGAGCATCTCAGGGAGGCAGAGTTTCTTAGAAGTAAAGGTGGGTAGAGGTTCATCAAACTGTGGAAAGAAAGTGCATCTAAAAATTCTGGAACAATATCATAATAATGTTCCTCAAGGAACAATGTTAAAGACGGTGAATTATTCTGAATTATAGTACATAAGATCATCAAAAGGTTAAAAGAATCTTGAGAAATCTCTTGGACATGGACATGTGCACACGGGACAAGATTGAAAATCAATATTGGATCATGCTTGTGATCTTTGTCCCCTTAATGCACTGCAAATTAAAAATAGGTCAGACTAAGAAATCAGTGCATGGCTCAGGAACACTTTCATGTCTGTGAACACATTTTGATGTGCTAATCAGAAATGCAGGTAAAAGTTCTATCATGCAAAGAAGAGGCCGCATCGAAGCTTATTTAAGATGGACTGAGACAAAACAGAACGCAAATAAATATTTGAAACTTTTGGAAAACACAGAACCCACATCCTTTGGACGAAAGAGAACAGGGATCATCCAGCTTGTATGCATGCAGTTCTGCATGCAGTACAGAGCATTCACCAGCTGAAAACATTTTTTTGGTTCGCGATGCGCCAAATAAGAATAAGAGGACCCAGGACTGTTGAACAGCTGTAATTCTATATCAAAAAGAAAAAAGAAAAAAAAGGAATGGGACAGCTTGCCTCTCCCAAAAGTTCAGCAACTGGTGTCTTCTGTTCCCAGATATTTACAGAGAGGATCCTGCACAGTGGTAAACATTGCCCTGTACCTACTTTTCTTAAAATGATACATTTCCCAGTTTAAATATTTGATGCATCTTTGGTTCTGAATAAATTATGTGTTTATGAGATATACAGACCATTGCATTCTGTTTTTATTTACATTTTACACAGCATCCCCAAATTTTCAAAACTTGGATCATACATATGCTGACCTCATTATCTGGTAATTTAGCCGTGTTTCGTATAAAAATCCACTGTTATAACAATTTTTTTAGCATTAAATAAGGTAAATACTAGTAGGTCCACTTTAAGGGAAATAAATTACATATACTGTTGCTGTATGATCACAGACCTCTCAGACATAACCTAAGGAAAAGTCAGTAAAACAATAAGTTAATAAATAATTAAAAAAAATAAAACTTGCTGAAAATATGGGGGAGAAAAGATAAACAGAGTAAAGCGCTTGCTGAGGTTCATAAAAGCCCTTTTTTGTTATTAGTGTAGACAGAAATGCACACAGCATGACATTTCTGATATGGCTACTTAAAGACTTGCTGCATGGAGCCTTTTAATTAAAATCCTTTTAATTGTACTTGGCATTCATGCTGCAATATCATTGTTTGGCACTGCTGTTTGTCTCCTCTGCCTGTCACATTTTAATATTGCAGATGGACAATAGTACAAAGTGCTTCAATTGTCACTTTTACAATAGTCTTTGTCTTACTTTTTTGTAATTTTTATATTGTTTTTTGTGCTTTTGTACCACACAAGAAAATCAAACTAGTGTTTAGACAAAAGATTGGAATAGAAGCAGTTTTCCCTTGAAGGTCAGGAACTTTAAGCTCATTAACTTCGACATTAGATTTTAGATTTTAAAAAATTTTCAGTTAATCTCTCATCGTATATTTGTCTTAGTAAATTGATTTTCTTTTAATTCAGTCTCACATTCCTGTACTATCCTAACTGAACCCTTTCTCTCATTTACTTCTACTCAGAATCAATTTGGCTGTCAGGATCCCAGTTTCAGCATGGAGGATATGCTGGCTGCCGTGCCGAGAGTGATCTCTGGTCCCCCTGTTACTGGAAGCTGCCTCGCTCCACAGGAACATGCCTCAGGAGGAAAAATTGTTGGTGGATTTGGCCGTGGTAGCCAGGATGACCCCCGCTGCAATGGCACTCTGAGAAAACAGGCATCCCCAAGGTCAAGCACCCTTGAGGCTGGCTCAACTCTCACCACAGTGCAAGGTAAAGCAGAATGACATTCAAAAGCAGCGGTCATGGGATTAAATTCCATTGAGGCACTCTGAAAAATACTTTGGGTTGCTCATACCAGTAAACTGTGAACAAACTTCAAGCATAGAGTCATACATAGTTGAGGTATTTACTTAATGTTCTGTGTTTTTTGTAAACATTACCAAACTCTAAATTAATATACTGAAACTTAATGGCATTTCCTAAAAATTCTTTGGTACAGTTTGTTTATTTTAAAATCTGGTTTGATTATATTATGTAAAGAGAGCACTGGCGAAACAAAATCAGCCTTCAGTCACTGAGTCTGAATGTACCACAAGGTGACGCCATAGCCAGTGACACAGTGACAAAAATGACAAAAATGTCATGTCTCAGTATACAACATAGGCGAGATCAGAACAGCTCTAAATTATCTGTTGATATTGTGACACAAGTTATTATTTTCTACGTTTTGCCCTTTATGCTTCCTGCCAATATTTGTTTGGGTAGGTAAAGTGAGTTTAACAATGCAAACGTGTCTATACTGTGATTTCATTGGAGAATGGTGACACACAGTAAGAAGTGAGAGAGGTGAGTGTAACGCATTGGTAATGGCTGTGTTCAAGCACTAATCATGATACATGTGTACTGTATGGTCAGCCCAAGAAAAATAAAGATGGCATCCCTAAATCACCCAAATGCCCAAATAAAAGTTACTTGTCTCCAGTTATAACTCTCCCTAGGAGTTTATTAGAAAATATATATGGATCTTGACATTAGGTTTTCATAGTAACATACTTTAAAAATCTCTTTGCTTCCTTTCCTCTCCCAAGGCGGAGGTGAGGACAGTAATGGACAGCGTTACAGCGCCGATCCCACCGGTCTTTTAGCAGAGCGAGGAGCAAAAGGCGATGCCATGAGAGACAAGAGCAATTCAGGTTACTCTGACAGTTTTGAATGTGTTCATCAAATTTATAAATGTTTGGATAAAATGAGCTAAATGACATAGTTTGTGTTGTGCTACAGCACTTATCTAAAATAATATACCCAGTTCTTTTAAGGGAACTCACGACATTCAATAACAGAACTGTAGAGACCTTGGCTAATCTTAATATCCCCTTTTTGTTTCCAGATTATCTCATCCCTGTAGAGGAAAACCCCTTTGTCACACGGCGTAGGAATGGTGATGCCCACACAGTGATTGATGGAGCTAGCTGCCACACTCTGCATTTGGCTGGAGCCACTGCTGCCCCCAAAAGTCAATCCACTCATGGTGATGATGAGTATGTCAACGAGCCACTGTACCTGAATACCCTCCTCAACGCTGGGGCCAAGAATGGATTGTCTGGCACAGTCTCCATCTCTGGCTCTGGATCCTCTGTTGCACAATCAGTACTGCAGACAGTCAACCCATCAACATCAAGCCACGCCATCTCCTCCACTGGATATGTGGTACCCCCTGGCCACCTCCCCCACCCATCGTATCCATCACACACCCTGCATCCGGGGCATTCAGGACACGCTCTGCACTCAGGCATTACCAGCAGCACCATCATGTTTGATAAGAAAGGCAAGAAAGCCACTTTTGACAATCCTGAATACTGGCAGCACAGTCTCCCTCCTAAGTCCTCACTGCACAACCCTGAGTACCTGCAGGACTGCAGCACACGCTTCTTCTACCGCCAGAATGGACGCATTCGCCCTGCTGTGGCTGAAAACCAGGAATACTTGTCAGAGGCTGCTATGAAAACAGGCAATGTATTGCCACCCCCTCCATACAGACAGAGGAACACTGTGGTGTAGTGACCCACCTGTAGCACATTAGCGATGAATAGAGGGGTATGGGTGGGGATGGATGGACAGTAAACAGTCCTCACTTTTCCATGCTGTTCTTCTCAAACTGGGTTCTTCTTTCACATTTCCTTAACACTTCTCTTTGTCATGTCTGCTAATCTTGTATTCTCACTCACTGGTTTTGCATTTATATGACAAAACTATAATAACATTCACTAACGGCCTTTTTTGTTACTTTGTCCCTGGCCCCTAAAGCAAATACAGACATCTCTTTGTGGTGTATTCTGTCCTGGGAAAAAAAAAGTCCTGTTTTTTAGAATCAAAATTGCACATAAATAATATTAACACAATCAAAGATGAAAAGAGGAGGAAAAAATAAACTGTGGTTAGCCCCAGCACGATTAGTTCCATGCCCTTACATGTCTTTCTTTATACACCCTTAAATCACTGTTCACTGTCCTTTTGGCACATTTCCCATCCAGCTAGATGCACACATTGTACACAAACTGCTATTGCTTGGGTGCACTCAATCAAATGTCCATGCACATAGAGTTGTGTCATGACTTACCAGCAATGCAGTCATGCTGAAAAGCCCAGATGTGGCCTGCATGCCTGCCCTCATGCTGCTTTGGCTTTTACGTTTTGCTGCACCATTAATGAAATTCAAACATTTATCACACACACACACTTCAAATCATACCTGAAACACATTAACATGCCTGTAGGCTTGACACACCTACAATAACCACACATTATTTCATATGTTTTATATATATATATATATATATATATATATATATACACACACACACACACACACACACACCGACAGATAAGTCTGCCGCCACTTGAAATATGTTCTGAAGTAGAAGCAACATTGACCTTGTACTTGAAAAAGACGATGTCGATAATGGCAGCCAGAGTTACAGCACAAAAAAGGGCCAACAGGACAGTACATATCGCCACAGCTGTGATATCACCTGGTACCTGATTGAGCAGCATTTGACACATTGTTGCCATGGCAAGTTTGGATTAAAAAGTTGACTGCTCACAAGATGACCCTTTAAATTCCACTGTAATTTTCCATGCTGTTCCTCATCTTTACCAATCTAGTCCGAGTAGCGAACAAACCGCACAGTTCAATGTTATCTTCATGAGCTCATGTGACTGACTAAAACATTGGTAACTGCAGTAGAAGAGATTTTATTTCAGTGGAACCGGTGCTTAAGAATGGACAAATCTTTTAATAGGTAAAAGAACATGAGAAACACAAATTGAGGGGAAAAGATAGTATTTTAAAATCTTTATCAGAGTATAGCGGGGGTATTTTTTTGTTTGTCTGTCTTTGTTTGTTAATCCATCAGGGACCTGTTCATTTCCTCAACTTGTCTGACAATGTACTGTATTTGATCAATAAAGGGACGGGGTAAACAGCACAGTAATGCAGCCACGAAAGAATGTTGTGGAGATGACAGAAAAAGGCTAACTCTCCATGGCTGGAAATAAGCCAATTACATGTCATCGCCAGACAGACACAAGCAAAGAAAAAGGAAAAGAACACCTATACGAGATTTTTTTTACCACTCAGTGTTAATACTGAGTGGTAAATACTGAAAAAGAGAAACTAAGACAGTCACTATCTGCCCTTACTCTTAGGTGTAAGGTAGCTGAAGCAAGGGCCAGCTACATTATTACCCTGTAACAAGTAAAAAAAAAGGAACATTTTCTGTCTTGGTGTTTGACATTGTGAGTTATTATTAAATCTACTGATGGCTAGTTTGCTGTACTCATACAGTACTGCCAGATGCCACATTAAATTATGATGGAGAGTGCTAGCATCTGTCGTCAAATGACTTTGAAGCCTAATTTAGGTCGGGGCTTATAATTTATTAGCACTTAACACTCTAGCACAGCCAAATTGCGTTGGTGTTATTCTCACTATAAGCAAAAAATCGTGCATTTTTCTCCATCACACTCCAACTTTCATTCACAGTGAGACAACCGCTGAGTTTTTTGGGTTATTTTGCTTTTCTTTTTCTTTTTTTTGCATTTAACTAACAAACAAGCATTCTGTAAAGAATATCATTTTGGACTGACAGTGACATCAACACCGGGGGAAAGAAGCTAGAAACATAAACACGGTAGCAATATTTAATTTAAAGGATTATTGATCGTTATTGATTGTTTATTTATTACATTCAAGAGATTAAAGGGATATTCTAGTGTTTAGATTTTGTACTTCTAATGTTCCGGGATTAAAGTGATTAATAAGAGGAGGTGTAAAAAAATCACCGTCAAATATCTTCAATTTTAGTTTTGAGTAAGGGTCACAAATGTCAGCTACATCACAAATAATGCAACTCTAGCATGCTTCATAAAACACTTCTTATATTCCTTCTTCCTAAATGTTTATTTCCTGCCAAATATTTTTGTTTAAGATTACCTTGGCATCAGTAATGAGATCACCAGGGATATTTTTCTCCGATTTTTTTTTGATGCCGAGTGGTAAGCAGTAAGTAGCTCGGGCGTCATAAATAAAACTGGTGACCTACCCTTTAAACTCAGAAAGATATGATTAGCTTGACTTAATTTCAATAACATTTACAATATCACAGCATATATATTTGTGATATTATAGAGGGCCGAAGCTGCCTAACCCCTGTGCATGTATCAGTGCTGAAAGAATACACAAGCACAGTTACACAACGTTGTGCCTCTATATTACAGATTCAGATGAGCAGTGCCGTTGATTTTCTGTTCAAAACGCAGATGTTGCCCTGGCACAGCATTTCTCCACCTCTCAGGTTTTATGGAAATAATAATCATCCAGTTGAGTTCCAGCTGAGGCACAAATTTTTAAATCAAAAAGGGACATCAGGCCTATTGAAATGTAATCATAATGGAAGACAGATTAGTCCCACAATACCACAATAAGAGCACTTATAATAAATGCATCTCAACAGAAATGTGAATTTTATAGTGAATTTTATCGTGTTAAGTATCACTTTGGCCTTTGTTCTGTTAGAAATCTGATCTACTGTCTTACACTTCCTGAAATTACAAGTATTCTGATTTACTATCATTTGAATATACTCTTATGTATACATTATTTGTCCTAATTTATGGAGCAAAATTGTCCCCTCTATATTTTTTACAGATTAATGTCAGTTATGTAAGTCAGTTTTTACCATTACCCATAAAAAAAAGCAGTAGTGCTTGTGGATTACTATATGGCTGTGTGTCTAAGTGCAGCGGCAGCAGTTGAGAGTCACTGTAAGGCTTTGAAATGGCTCTCTGTGGGAAAATACAGCCAATCTTGTGGACGAGAAAACCTACTGGTGCTCTCAGCCAGCAACCATCACAAGGGGCTTTTAGCTTTTTGAATGCTAATTCATCCACTTTCCCTTGTTGTTCTGTGGGGAAATCATGTTACCCAACATCTCACCCAGTGCACCAGCTGAGAACCCTGAACGACAGGCAATAGGTTGTAATCCTGCAGCGAGGTTAAAACTTAGGTATTAGCATTCAAGAAATGTTACCCAGTCAATGCATCAATGTTATAAAAGCTACAAGGGTGGAAGATGCAAGAGCACTGAAACTGGCAGAGAGGACCAGAGTTAATTGCCATTCTTTTTTTCTTTTTTTCCTCCTCTGTGGTAACTATAGAATTCTTTGTAGCAAACACTGTTTTGCAGCTGAAGCAGTGAAAAATGAAAAGCAGTTATTATTGAGTGAACATAACCAGAGGAGTCCGGAGAGAAAAGTGATCATGAAAAATGTTAACATGAATCACAGCACAATGTGAACGATACAGTAGTCTGTAATGTTCTGTGTGAAAGCCTCATAACCATAAAGTAGTAAAGGAGCACAATAACTCCCTCTCAGTGCTGACTGCTAATTCAGTAAATGAGCCTTTTTGGTAAAATTAGTATTTATATTTTATATTTTTGAAGAGTATTAAAAATGTAATTGTGTTTTAAGTTGAGTATAAATTTTGTTTTACTATAGCTTTTGTTCTTCAGGGTCTTATTGTGATTTTTTTTTAATAAGTAGCTTCATCGTCTTATGCCTGTCATGTTGTCTAATACAGGCACAGTAGGGAAAACAGTGGTTGCAGACTACAGTTTATTGCAGTCGTGTGTAATGAATTTGTAGACGCGTGGCTGCTTCGAAGACGGGGACCAGGTCTGAGACCACTTGAGTCTTCAAAGCATCTCTGGTGCATCAAGAAACAGATAAAACAGCAATAAGATAGAGACAGTTTGGGAGTAAACTGGGTCAACCTGGCAACTACATACAATCTGTTATAATAGGGCAACTGTGAAAATCGCAAATCTGTTCACGTGTACATCAGAAGTTCAGTTCAGCCAGAGCCTCACAGATCTGAAACGGAAATTCAAAAATTCCTCTGCAAATGGCGATGCAGGCAGACGTAAAATGGCATAGGCTCAGAAGAAAAGTGTTTTTTTGGAATATAACCAGATACAACCATTGGGTAACCAGTTTTTTCGAGTCCCCTATAACATTGAGACCTAACAAAGATGAGTTGTGCCCATTGATGCAGACTGACTCAGATTCATTGCAATATACTAACAATGTTTCTGCATTTTTAAATTACCAGTTATTTCCAAACCTTCACTAGAGGTGAATACAGTCATTCTAAGGGGCAATGTGACTGTTTGGACACATATTGTCTCCCACCAGGTGACAATGCAATTGCCTTGCAGTTGAAAGTGGTCACCGCAACAATTTGCAATCAGTCGCCAACTACGAAAAAAAAAAAAATCATGCAACAACTAAGGAGTTGTTTTCAGACAACCTGCTATTGAACTACAATTGGCTGTCTGACACGTTTTTCACAGAATCTGACTTTTTAAGATTATTTTGTTTCACCTCAGCCCGTGATCAACAGCTGGCAGGTTTGACCAGGTTTAACCAGCCAAGGCTTTATATCCAAAAAAGTCTTTGCTACTAACCCCATGTGATTAAAATGTGTGTGTTGTCAACATAAATAGATAGCGTTTACCATCTACCTTACATTATTTACACACTGTTTCTTTTGTTCGTGTTAATATTTAATATTTAGGGTAACATTATGTAATTAACGTCAAATATCATGCGTTAGAAACTGAGTGGTGCACATGTAACTGAGAGTGGGGTACTGAAGGCCCCAAATAATAGAGCATATTAAGATCCATCCAGCCTAGTAATGGGGACTATGGAAGGACAGCATCTCTCTAGTATTTGCTTTATTTCTTTTTCATATCATTAGAATATTTTCTACAGTATAAGGAAATTCAGTACACCAATGGTCCGAGTGGTCTGGTTGCATTACATTTTAGATATCACAGTTTTTGTTCAGTACATAACAAAAAAATACAATTTTTAAAAGGCAAACACAATGCAGCTGACAAACATAATCTATCATTATAACAGACGTTGCTATTTTACACTGATTCATATTTGTAAATTCTACAAAGCTATGACAACTTGGGTAGGTGGTTAAGTAAGCACAGTTTACAATGTACTGAACTGATGGTAAAACTGTACAATGGAACTAATAATTTTCTTTTGAAAATACATTCAGATAATGGATTGCTCAACAGTTTTACCACGGGAAAACATAATAAAAATAATTGATAATATTTTTATAGGCAGGAATAGGGTGGCCAGGTGCAGCTGTAAATAGAACAATGATGCTTTTTTTTCAAGATTTTTGTTTTTTATTTCTCCTTGCATCATTGCATTAGTAGTGATCTACTGTATTTTACCGTTTCTTTGGGGAATATCTTTTCTGTATGTATATACATATATATACAGTACATATATATATATATATATTCTGTAAATGTAATTTGAGCGTGAACTCTGACTTTAAAAAACGCTTGCAGGGTCTTCTTGTCACCCCCTCCCCCAAGCCATCATTCTCCTGTGATGTGTGACTGTGTTTTCCACACAACTTGGTGGATTTTGTGTTTCAACCTTGGCTCTTGTAGGAGTGATTTTTTTTCTCCTTTTTTAAATAATGGGTGTATTATTACCACACTACATTTACACACATCTCTCAGTATTATTCACCTCTTGAGTCTTATTTTTTCAAGTTTTTGTACACTTTTAAGATGCTGTCGCAATACTAATGAATATTCAGAATGACATCACCCTTTTTCAGCCTTTTCCTAACTACTGTTATTAATCCACCAGTGTCACTTTAGGAATTTTGAGGACCTATACAATATTTTATTGAGTATTTTAACTTCCATTTGCACTAAGCTCAGTGATTCTTTTACATCCATTTATTTGGGACAATACTGGTTGAATGGTGTAGCAAAATCATGTGTACCCCCTAGAGTGTTCTCACAGTTTGGATGCTGAGATGCTGGCATTGCACTGCTTGTGCAGGTTAAGTAGGTACCTTCTGTTTTTAAATGAAGCTAATATTTTCAATTCACTGGATTTTAAAAGGACTTTTGTGAAGTTAGTCATACAGAGTAGTGCACATAGTGTCCATTGGCATTGGAGCCTTGATGCACTGGCCATGACAGTACTGAAACAAGCCTCATTCCCAACACATATGTGAAAGCTCCTCCTAAATTTTCCATAGGTAACTTTAAGGCATCATTTTGAAATGTTGAGGATTCATGTTGTAAAGGGGCTTGTCAAAATTTGAACATTTCCTGAATTTAACAAAGTAGCTCTGGCGTTAAAACCTAATCAAACAGTAAAAGAAAAACAAAAAAAGTGTTGAGTATAAAGCGCAAAAGGCAAAGCTTCCAAAGATTCACTGCATCGCCATCTTTCCTGCCCTTTTCTTTGTCAAACTGGACTGTTAACTCTGTTTCCAATATTGACATGATCAGTACATTGAGGCACTAATACCAAAGATTAACTCGTGCATATTTCTGTAATGTCAGAGGTTTCTGACAAAGCAGCAGCATTTCAGATACAGTGGGGTGTATTTAATTGTTACAATTACGTTTGCCTACAAATAACGTCTTACAAGACATGAAAAATAAATATTTACTACAGGTATTTTTGTATTATTTTTACCATGGTGGATTGGTCATAACACCTAATATTTAATGTGAATAATGCCACCAAAATCATCATTGTGGCATTGTAGCAAATGTGTCAGTAGCAATCAAGCAGTGCAGTTCGTTCTGACATTATGTTTATGAACTGAAGCTCAATGGTCCATTAAACTTAGGATCTAAATCTTTGACAGAGAACTGAATGGATGCACAATTTTAAAATTAGATGAATAATTGTCTGTTGCATTATTTTACTTGTTGAAAAAAATGCAACTTGCATTATTTATGCAGGAATGAACCAGACAGCTTTTTTTGTTTTGTGCTGTTTTCTGATGACACTGTATAGTTTACTAATGATAACTACTGAGAGTTTGTTCCTAAATTACTTAAATGTTTGTCATAGTTTTTGTATATTTACACTACATTTACAGAAAAATATGGGCCAATGACACACTTATGTTGAGAGAATATATTGGCATTTGCATTTGATGATTTTGGTGGCAATCCTACCATTTTGCAATGTTCAGCGCTTACATGTATATCTGGGAATGTGGTCAGTTTGCAAAGTTCCTCAAATGCCCTTGAATCTGTTTATTAAATTACACTGAAGTTTGGAAGAAAGTAGGTTCCATCATGAAATGACCATAAATTATGATTTGTTTGTATGGATTCACTAGGATGATTGAGAACTTAGTTTTATAGGCCTGCTTTGTCACATTTTACCAGTTTTAAATATTTCTTTTTACTGGTTAATTGACACCCTTCCCAAGCTGATACATTTAAATACATATTCCCTCTGTTTTGTTACATGGATCTGTCAAAAATATATTTTTAATTCAATATGAATAAAGATCAGTGAATATTTAAAGGTGAATTGTGGTTATTTTCTAGACTTTAACAGTGCTTTACATAAAGCCCAAGCTGGCACACACGGGAAAAACTTGGAAATTAAATCCATCAAAATGTATGGCTTATATTTAACAATACATTTTTGTTAAATATAAGCCAAATGGCTTAAACATAATGTTTTGAAGACATCTCCAAATAAACGGAAATTGAGTGGTTTTCTTTTCACTTGGGATCCTTATGTCACTGATAGCTCTTATTAAGCGTTATTCCAATTATAAACAAATGTTTAAAATGGTAAAATTATGTTTAGTTTTTTTTTTGGTTTTTTTTTTTAGCAGAAAACAATAATTCAGGATTTCTATCGGTTTTCTGTGGTTACCTATTTTATCTCATTGTAGCAGGGATTGAGTGATTCTTCAAATTCAACCCTAATAGTTTTGAGTGCCCTTGCACGTCCTTATTTCAAATGTCAGACCATTCTCAAGTAGTTCAGCCAGACACATGGGAGTGTTGTGTAGCCTCTAGACACAGCACGACATCTTCATTTTGTCCAGATGAGGCTGCAGACATCTCTCACCATTCAGCATATTATGCCTTAAAGCTAGAAAGACCAGACAGAGCACCACTACCATCACCACAACCTCTATTTTTCAGATATTTTTTCACATTAAAAGCCACTCATACACACACACACAAACTTGTACTCTTGCTAGAAAAAAAAATATCACACAGGAGCACTAATAGTAAAGTGTTATTACTTTTGACACTTGCTCATGCATGATAGATGCATCTCTTTCCCAGCTGATGACATTTTATGACATTATCATAGGAAATCCAATAACAAGATCAGCATCTCAGAGCCCTTGTCGCATGCAAAGTCAAATCACTTGCGTTAAGATGGTAATAGAGTGTGATCGAAACAATCTGTCACTGCCTATCCACTCACTCTCACACACCAGCTGCCCTGACAAACTATATAGATTTTTACGTGATGTGAGCGATGATCGGCACAGCTGAATGTAAACGATCTTAAGGTAAATCGATTGACTGGCACTTGTCAACAAATAAAAGTGAAGGCTCTATTTGTTGATGCATCCTTTACCATTTATTGTCTACACGCTTGCTTGTGCAGCTGTTTTAATTGCTTGTGCTGCGGTCTTTGAAATGTGAACAATTTCAAAGAAGTGGTTGTGTGCCAGAGCTGCAGTTTTCCTTGGTTCAGCACGAAGCCATTTTTCCACAGCATGCCACAGGGTGTAGCATACACAGGTCTATACTGCTAACATTTTGGCTGGCTTTATGAATGGAACCAGCTGTCACAGTAAATTACATAGAATTCAACACAGATGAAACATGCAGATGTTTCACTGGAGTAAATCATCATTTCTTTTGTGGGATATATATTTATTTATTTTACCTAATGCAACTGTGTGATAATTTTTCATATTAGAATGACAGGAGCAAAGCTCAAAAACTTGTTCTGTGTTGTTTTGGCATTGTTATCTCTTTTTCTCAGAGAGCCACTGGTGAGGGCTACTGCCTCTAAATCCCAGCATGTTGGCAGCCTCTGATTGAATGGACTGTATCAAGCCCACTAAGTAGTGTTGCGATCCCCTTTTCATTATGGAACAGCATATTGGATTTTCTTCACAGGCCGTCTGTCTCTGCAGGCTTCGGTGTCTCCAAGAATTCATACACACACACACAAATATTTTTTTAAAAAGGCAGCATGTAGGACCACCCAGCAGTAAATTCTAAGAAATCTTATTGAATCAGGTATTAAACACTTCACATGACCTCTAAAGTAACTGGTATGCCCACGGACCAGACAAAAAACATGGGTTCATATTCATATCACATCTGTACCTCACCTCAGAAAACACAATTTTTAGCTACATGGGTGGCCTACGACTGCTTTTGAATTTTATGAACTTCTACAATAGCACAACTGTACTACTTTCTGTACTTTTAAAACTCTGTCTGCAAAGGTTATATTACCATAACATTGATAAAGGGTATAAATTATCCTTAAGATGGCGGCGCGAGCAGTCGCAGCGGCCCGGCGCTCTCCACAACTTATTCTAAAACTATTGTGCTGTCACACTTTGGAGAAAGACTGCTGACAAATTTTAATAGAGCCCACTCTTTATCTCCTAACCATTGTATTTGCATTGGAACATTTTGCAATAACAGTTTCAATCAATGAATACAGGTAAAACACCAATGAATAGTTGTTACACAAATGCATTATTTTCACAAGCTGCTAATTATTTTTGCCAACAGTAAGACAAGACATAATACATAGTTCTGTGGCATGAATGTGTCTCAGCATGATAAAAAGACGTTTTAGCAAAGGTGAAGGTGAAACGTCAATATAAAGGTGCTGGATCAGGATTTTTTTTTTTTCATGCCTCCTTAAACATTTGAACATCATGAGTTCTAATTACAGTAGTGTCTTGAAATATGTCCCCAATGAACTGGCAATAGCAGTGCTACATAAAGTAAGTTACTTTTTTAAGCTGGAGCAGTTTTTAAACTTTAGTTTCATATCAAGCATCATATTACAATATATTTTTTCAATGAAATAACCCCTGTGGCAAAGTATACAACTTGCAAATTGTTGCATTATATCAGGACAATGAGCGGTTAAATAGTTTCATAACTCTGAGCACCCAAAATCATTTTAATGATTTATTGACAATATTAGAATTTGACCAGTAGATATTCAAGGTTTGCATAAGCTACTCCGTTTTTGTTTTTGTTGCTGACGACACAGTGGTGTTGGGCGCCATCTCCAACACCGATGAGGCGGCCTACATGGATGAATTTAAGAATCTGGCATCATGGTGCCAGGATAACAATCTCCAGCTGAACATTGGCAAGACCAAGGAGCTGGTGGTGGACTTCAGAAGGAGTCAGCACAGAGACTACAAGCCCATTATCATCAGTCCTTCAAGTATCTCGGTGTCCACATCTCCTCAGACCTGACATGGTCTGCCCACATTCAGGTCCAGACCAAAAAGGCTAGGCAGCGCCTGTATTACCTCCGACAACTGAGGAAGTTCAGGGTCTCGCCAGAGATCCTCAGGACTTTCTATGCAGGTGGAGAGCATCCTCACACAGAACATCACATCCTGGTTTTGGAACAGCTGGTTTAAGGACCAAAAAGCTCTTCAGAGAGTGATCCGTACAGCAGAACGCTGCTGCAGGATTGCCCCCCCCCCTTCAGGACACCCACACCAGGAGATGCTGGACTAGAGCAGCACAGATACTGAAGGACCCGTCCCATCCCAGCAACAAACTGTTCCAACTTCTGCAATCCGGCAGAAGGTTCCGCACCATCCGGGCAAGGACAGAGAGACTCAAGAGGAGCTTCTATCCCCAAGCCATCCGGG